>WBNM01037887.1:79648-109815 GCA_013399055.1 Ramphastos sulfuratus | reverse complement strand
TGTGTTCAGTTTTGGGCACCTCATTACAAGAGGGATGTGGAGGTGCTGGAGGGAGTGTAGAGGAGGAAGCTGGGGAAGGGCCTGGAGAATAAATCTTATGAAGAGCAACTGAGAGAGCTGGGGATGGTTAATTTGAAGAGGAGGAGGCTGAAAGGAGACCTCATTGCTGTCTGCAGCTACCTGAAAGGACATTGTGGAGAGGCTGCTGCTGGTCCCTTCTCGGAGATTAGCGATAGAACGAAAGGGAATGGCCTCAAGCTGTGACTGGGTAGGTTTTAGGAAACATTTTTTCCCAGCAAGAGTGGTCAGGCACTGGAATGAGCTGCCCAGGGAGGTGGTGGAGTCACCAACCCTGGATGTGTTTAAAGGTAGTTTGGCTGTGGTGCTTGGGGATATGGTTTAGGGTGAACCTTGTAGAGTAGGGATATGGGTTGGACTTGGTGATCCTGAGGGGCTTTTCCAAGTGGAATGTTTCTGTGATCTCCAACTAGATCAGGTTGCTCAGGGCTCTATCAAGTGTGACCTTGAATGTCTCCAGGGATGGGGTCTCAACTACATCTCTGGGCAACCTGTTACTACAGAGAGACTCTGGGCAACCTCCCTAATACACAGAAACTGTACTTGACATTGATCATTCTGGTGATTAGACCAAACCACCAGATAAGAGATTTCACTTTTACAGCCAGGAAGCTGCACTGGACACCACGAGAGACAATCTCCATTTTATATGTGTGTTCTCTGCTGTTTGTTATACTTATTCAAGGAGTATCTGGGTCATAGAAACTATTCTGTATGGAAGGGAAAAATTTCTTCTGCTGCAGACAAGTTTGCCATGCTCCAGAGAAGGCTTCCAGCATTACCAGCTGAAGATGACAGGAATGTAAGAGAATCTCTGGAGGAGGTAGGAGCTTCATAAAACGGAGTCTTTCTGTAGAAAGAGCCCACCAGCATCTTCACGCTGGCTTTACTGTTTACTGTTCAAAGCACCTTTTAATTTTCCTTGGAAAGCACCTCCTGACAAGTGCCTTTTGGTTCCTCTTACCTTGGAAAAAACTGGTGTGCATTTTTAGAATACATTTTTCTCCCTTTCTTCCAGGCTTTCTATAAACAGTGTAAGAGCAAGAGCAAGAGCACACAAGTGACAGTGCTATCAGGAGCAACACTGACATCTGGGTTAGTAGGCACTGAAATGGAATGGATGATACATTTCCCTTGGGTACTGGGAAAGCCTTGCTTGTCTCCCTTGTTCATAGTCAGGCTTGAAAGGCTCTGGTCACAACCTGCCAAAGAGGGGTGAGGAAAGATACCCTAGGCCACTGAAAGGCAATGGAGAGTTTGCCAAGCTTGCAGCTCAAGATGGCCTCTGCTGCCTGCACCATGATAACAGGCACTCCTGGGATGGGGAATGTGAGAGGTGATGCCTTCTGAAATAAATATTCAAGTTCAGGTAAAGTTCTCCAAGTAGAAGAAATCGAATTTGGTTACCAAATGTTTTTCCTTCCTTGGAGCCACTGGAAGTTTCCAGGGCTATGTCAAAGTATGGCTGTGGTCCTTGGGACATTCAGGCTTGACAATGCTCTGAGCAAACTCATCTAGTGGAGGATGTCCCTGCTCACTGAATCACACAGAAACATTCAGTTTGGAAAAGCCCCTCAGGATCACCAGGTCCAACCCATATCCCTACTCTACAGGGGTCATCCATATCCCCAGGCACCACATCCAAACAAATTTTAAACACATCCAGGGCTGGCAACTCAACCACCTCCCTGTGCAGCCCATTCCAATGCCTCACCACTCTTTCCCTGAAAAAACACTTCCTAATGCCCAGTCTAAACCTGCCCAGTCGCAGCTTGAGGCCATTCCCTTTTGTTCTATCTCCAATTCCCTGTGAGGAGAGACCAGCACCACCTTCTCCCCAATGTCCTTTCAGGCAACTGTAGACAGACTAAATGACCTTTGGGTTTCCCTTCCAACCCAAACCATTCTATGATTCATATCCTAACCAGAATAACAGTGTGTGCACAATGACTGTGCCTAATTAATATTTACAGTCATTAGGCAAGTTCTATGTTGTGATTGATTTTTCATTGGCGTTGAAGAACGTCACCTCCTTAAACGGCAAGCACGTCTCATTTAGCAGAGGTTTGCAAAAACAGCTTAATAAATGATCTCCTGCACTCTATGAAAGGGAAATACTACTGCTGTTTACCCAGTGACATGTGGTCATCATTCATTTATTCAGTAAATAACCACAACAAAGGCAATTACAGCCAGAATGCCAGTAAACACCAGCTCTTACCCTTCACTTATCAAAGCAGACTTGTCAAGAACAATCTTTCATTGAAATTTAAAAAAGCCTCTGCTTGGGCTGGTTCTTAGCAACCCTTACCAATGATTTTCCCTTAAAAATATAATGATATGCATTGTTATTGGCATTCTGTAAGCATAAGGATCACAGAATCCACCTCAACTCCAACCTCCATCCATCTGAAAGAAGCACAAGCAACTGATAAATGACCCTCTAATAATGTGCTTGCTAATTCTCTCTTTCAGACTGGGTATTGTAAGCGTTTCAAGACACTAAGAGGTATAATTAGTTGCAGGAACAACTAAAGACTAATTACCAGTATAAGAGGGGAAAAAAAATAATCAAGAGCATTACTATAATTAGGTTCATTTGTTTCACTTGGAGAGGAAAAATCCACAGTATTCAGGAAAACTAGGAACTAGCTGGAACTAGCTGATCCTTGAGGTCCCTTCCCACCTTACTATTCTGTGATTCTATGATTCTAAAATAGTGCTACTTGCTTAACAAGCTTTCCAGAATTAGCAAACAAAGTAATAACTAATAGTTTATTTTACAAAGAAAATAGACATTTTATAGTCCTCTTTACATTAAGGTCAACTACTCTCCAGCTAACGTTCCCATGTACTGTGCTTTCTAGAAACAGATTATTCTTCATTTCCACTTAATGCTGCACATAATTGAAAGGACAAGAGATGCTAATTTGATCTCCCTAAATGTCACACACTGAAAAGCAAATGAGAGATAAAGCAGGTCCCTTTCTGATGTGCACACCTTTTCAAGCCCTCACATTAATCAGTGTCAGATTTCCAAGTATTTTGTTTCACAGGTCTTGCAATCAATGAAACATTTAGTCTCCAGCAACTGGCCTGTTATAACTCATTACAGCATGGGGATGTTAAAAACAATTCTTAATGACCAGGACACATTCAAGAGCACTGCCTGCCTATCACTGCACAAAGCTGGAGCTGAATCTTTACAAAAAGCTCATTAGCAGTGCCAGGGTCACAACTAGAACTTACTGGAGATTTTCTTTTTTTAAAAAAGAACTTGCTCATTTTTGTACTTCTGTTTGTGAAAAATGTTCAATGGCATTTTATAGCTAACTCCTATTTTAAGCCTCATTAGTAAGTGACATGACAATAAGCAAAGTGCAGGCTCAGATTCATCAGAGAAGGGAAAATTGCAATACTTGAGTTGAAGGATTTAATACTAAGCTGTTAGAAAAATAATTTCAGATGTCTCAGGGAATACACTAACAAAATCTTCTGGAAGGTTAAGGGTATAACAGAGGTTAATTCTGAGTTATTCATGTTTCCACCACAGCCTCTTTCCCTTGAGTGCCTCCTCTCAACAGAGGACACCATAGAAATTTTCTACAAACCTTTCAACCCATTAAAAAACCTCAAAACCCTCCTCCTAGATAATTTATTTGGTGTCATTTTTTCATCAGAGGCGGGCTTCCTAGAGAGGTGGCTGATGTCCCAAGGCTATCAGTGTTTAAGGGGGCATTTGGACAGTAGCCTTAACATGCTTTAGCTTTTGATCAGCTCTCAGCTGGACTAAATGATTGTCACAGGTCCTTTCCAACTACTATCCAGTTGGAACTCCACATTAGCCTGCATTAGCCATTAAAGAAGGCAGTGATGCTCAAAGATCTGTATTCCACTATTTTTCACAAGCATGTCTGAGTAACCCCACAGCCACGAGGGGGTTGATTTTATGAGAATGATTTTAGAGAGGACTGCTACCTCTGTAGCTATCTGCTGTTTCTACCAATTCATGTGTGGGCTGTCGTTCTCTGCTCATTAGGAGTGATAGCTCTCCCAAATGTACAAAACTTCGCTGCTGTGTTCTTTTAAGGAACATCTCTCACTGTGATCGATGTGCACAGTGGGGAGCAAAAAGGGACTGTCAGATAGGGAACAAATAAATAGATCTCACTGCCAGGACCTGCCAGCTCCAACTGTTTTCAAACACAGCCCAGCACAGACAGCACCTTACCCATTCTGTGCTGTGCCCACGCCAGTATGCACCTCACCAGCTGCAGGGCTCAGGGCTACAGCTCATTTCAGGTATTATCTGAATTAATTGCTGCAAACCAAATCACCCAAGGAAGCCATTTCATGCAAGGACTCTCTGCAAGTAGGAGGAGGCAGCAAGATGTAGACGAGTAGTTTCTCTGTGTCTTTGAGAGCTCATGTGGACAACAAGACAAATTAAATACTAAGAAGACCTAGCAGAGTAAGGAGCTCAAATTCCTCCTAATTAACAGCTCTTCAGAGACCATTTGCAGCAGGAAGAGTCTTGTGCAAAACCAAAGGATGATGCTAAAGCCTTGTGCAAAAAAAGAAAGGGGAGAAAGGTCTCCTCCTTTGCTGCCAGGTAACACAACCTATTTTATTCTTGCAAGGAAATGTATTATTTTCTCCAACAAAAAGACAGGTTTAAAACAATTTACAGTTCTTCAGCACCCTACCTGCAGTGCTACATGAAAGCAAACAAAAGAAGCCTGTTGGATGTTTCTTTGGAGCTGGCTCGATCACATGCTGCTGCAGGTGATGGGCTCCTGCCAAGCATCACTGCACTCTGAAGAAACTGTTTTTATCAGCCAGACTTTCAAATGGGCATTTATATTCATTGGACACCTCTCAGTACTAATATAGGGGAGCCTGTACCCTCTGCATCAATACAGTTGAGACACTGGCAGGTATTTAGGCATTATTCATGGTGCTTTTATTACTCACAATTAGAGCTTTTGGGCCAGACCTTCAGCTGGCATAAACTCAGCACAGCTCTATTTAAATTAAAGGTATCATGGTAATTTACACCAAATTATGATCTGTACTGGAGGTCTCTAAGGATTATCTACTTAATACGTCAGTTATTTTACCTAATTAAACTATCTGAGTGTGTTTCTCAGTAAATTATGAGCCATCTATGATATTTATTCATTGAAGAGCTCAGACTGTTAGGCAATACTCACAGACTGCCTTTCTTTCCTTTTTTTTTTTTTTAATTGAATATCTCATCACAACTTGGGAGTTACATTATCAAACCTTCCCATATAAAGTGTGCACAGAAAAATGCTGTTTGCTGAGCACTGACTGTTTAATGTTAATTTTTTTTGGTGTTTCTGGCACACCAAAAGCCCTCATGGCTTTGTAGAAGGCTTCAGGGAAGCAAAACATGGTGGATGAGCTCTTCTGCACCCTGGTCTCATCACTATTCTGCAGCTACCAAGCTGAAGCCAAGCTCATATTTTGTAAAGCTCAGAAATATTATAGCTGTAAAACCCTGGCCATCACACTGCCCAAAAGACTTTGTTCTGCTCAGTTTTGCCTTTCCTAGACCTCTGGTTTTGTAACCATTTTATTAATACACACAGCATGTTGGGGGCAATATATTTGTTCTACTTGTTCCAAAGGATAAAGCACTATAACCATGAATTTTGCTGGCAGAGAGGCCAGGGGTTTGCTACAATTTCAGCAGGACAGCACTGTTTGAGTTGCTCTAAAACAACTTAAGACAGCTTTGTTACATAACCTGCTCAGTTAAGACTACAGTCAGAACCCTTATTAAAACAATCCTTTATGTCTATTTGTAGGTATGAAGTAACCAAGAAAACAACACTTTTCTTACTGGGATCCACAACTGCATTATGACAAACCAGAATTCCTCTTCATTAACACAAAGAAAAGATTTGTTTCACTTACCTTTTATTTCTATCTTCTATCTGCAAGATATAGACCATGTCATCGGTAGCATGAAGCTTGGAACTGCTGTCTCCCCATTTCAGCTTCAGGCTCTGAGGACCTGCTGCAGCACACTCTAACCGAGGAGGTAATGGTGGCAATGGCCTGGTTTTTGCTTTAATAAAGTGGCTAAATGGTCCAGCTCCAATTTCATTGACAGCCTGGATCCTGATCCTAAAAGGAATAACAAAAAGGTAAGTAAATGTTTCAATGAAGTGCTTTCACGAGGCTCTTGGTATAAGAAAGTCTCAAGAAACAAAGCAGCTATCTGGACCTGACTGCTCCTTCACCACTACAGTGCTGTGCTCTGGCAAAATGAAAGGCTCAGTAAACATACAACCTAAGCAGGACTCCGTACAAAATGTCGTGCAGGTATCAAGAAAGGCAGAGGAGGGAAGATTTGGGTAAGCAGCCTCAGAAACAGACAGCAGCCCCCTTAGCCAGATGAACTAGGGACAGCAGCACAGCTACAAGTGCAACCTGGAAAACATGAAGTGTTTCACTATGAATAAACAAAATGCAGGAGGATGTTGTGGTTGTCTGGCAAAGGTCACGGACTAATTTAGGTGAAATCATTAAGTGGTGTCACTGCCATGAAACTCATCTCCATGCTGGCAAATATCTCTGCAGACAGAAGAACAGTATTATTCAAGTGTGTGCAGCATCTCATGAAGAAGTTTAGGCTGGAGGTGAGGAGAAAGTTCTTCACTGAGAGAGTCATTCCCCACTGGAATGGGCTGCCCAGGGAGGTGGAGGAGTCACTGTCCCTGGAGGTGTTCAAGGCATGTTTGGACGTGGCACTTGGTGCCATGGTCTAGTCTTGAGGTCTGTGGTGATGGGTTGGACTTGATGATCTTTGAGGTCTCTTCCAACCTTGGTGATACTGTGATACTGTGAAGAACACCATTTAAGTACTCAAAATGACTGGGAGGAGCTAAGAGGGTTAAATTAAGAAAACTTCCACACATTTTACACAAACTGTGGAAATGTTAACCATCAGTACACTACCTATGAGCTCAAATAAAGCTGGACTCAAGTTACTCTCACAAAACGCACAAAAGCTCCTGAGCCATTCAAATGGCATTAGGGAGATTTAGAAGAGAAAAGCAGACCACCTACCTAGTCACATATGTTTTAACTTGGAAATATAAGACTGAGCCAGCCTTCTGAATTCTATTTCTTTCTTGAGATAATGACTCCTGACTTCTGCTTTGTCACCTTCTCTCATATGTCTGTGCTTTAGTTTAATAATTTGCAGAGTGCAAATTTGCTTGTAGAAAGGAGTGAAGAGTAGTAGTCTTTTACTATGGCAACATCATCATCACAACAACAATGTGAAACATGCATTTCTAAAGAGCTTTGAGGACTGTGTAAGTAGGAATCTTGGTAGAGATGAACCTGAAAGGTTTCAAAAGTTTGTTGAAGAGAAAATATGAGAGAACAGGATGGGCAGGCTAATTAGGTTTTCTGGATAGTGGTGTTCAAGGCCAGGCTGGATGAGGCCTTGAGTGACCTGTACTAGTGGGAGGTGTCCCTGCCTATGGCAGGGGGTTGGAACTAGATGACCTTTGAGGTCACTTCCAACCTTACCATTCTATGATTCTGTGATAGTTCAGCCAGCTTTAGCAAGCTGGACAGATGCCATTTACTTTGGAAATCCTGTGCACTGCAGTCTAGAATTTTCTCATCATAGAATCATAGAATGGTCTGGGCTGGAAGGGACCTCCAAAGGTCATCTAGTTCAATCCTCCCTGCAGTCAGCAGGGACATCCTCAACCTGTCCAGGTTGCTCAGAGCCCTGTTGAGGCTCATGGAAAGAGACCCTTCACAAGGACTGTTGCTGCTTCTCAAAACTATGAGCCATCATGAAGCCTGGGGGAGGTGGTAGACGGAGAAGGGAGAAGAGCAGAACCTTATACACCAAGTGAAAGCCAAAGTGATCTAATTTAATACAAACCATGCATGAAGAATTACCTTGCTTTGAACAGCTCTACCATTAGAAGATTAGCGGAGTTAAAGGAATAGGGAAAACCAATACTCCCCATTAAAATATCCCAATACCCTCAAACCACATTTTCTGCTATTTCAAGAGCAAAAAAAAAGGTTAAATGATTCATAAGTACACTGAAAAAATAACAAGGTTCTATCTACTGCTTAGGCAGCTAAAGCAATGGCATGCTGGGTTTACACAGCCATGTGTAAATGTGTGGCTAAACCTTTGCATCCTGACCTAGCCACCAACAAGAGCAGAGCAAACATTGCTTGGTGTGGAGTTGCTTTTCCTTTTGGTTTGCCTTCTGGTTTCAGGAAATGCATCCTAACCACCTTCCAACACCACACAAGGGTCATTTCACTCTCTCCCCTCCCAAAGACTGGATGGCATGAAGCAAGTGGGAGCTTCCTGGGCTACTGCTGAAGACAAGTATTTGATATCAAAAGAACAAAAAGCTTTTTCTAGTATCTGAAGAAGTGCAATTAACATCAGCATTGATTTTATTCTATGTTACTGGCTTGCTTTGGATTGCAAAGTCATTACATTAATATTTCATGGTCTTACCAGTAAGAAAAGAGGTGAAAACTGCCTGAATTTTCCCTGGGTTCTGGTAAGTTATCTATAGGCACACAAACAGCCACGTTACAAAATGCTGCTGCTTTTTTTCTGTGGACTGATTACAGCAACGTCTTCTGGGCTATATAGACTTGCTTTTGTTTTGTATTCTCCTAAGTCACAGTAACAACAAAGCCTCTCCTGTCCTCAAGCATGGTAGCTCTAACTCTTTTCCAAATGGCACTATCACACCTGACATCGAGCAGTGAATGAAGCACATCTCTTTCAAATACCACTGAGCAGAGGCTGAGGGATGTGTTTTTTATCATGTGCACGACCAGGCATTTGCATTTACTTGTCCTGCCTTTGCACAAAAACGTGTCTCTTTCCTTCCCTCATTGGTGTTGCTTTCACCTGCTGCAGGGTGCTCTGGCTCCCTCCTCCTGAGCACACTAATGTGCACACACCTACCAACACCACTTCTGACTTGGGAGCACAGGAAGACTGAAGGAAACTCTTAGAAGAGAGACAGGCATCTTTCCAAATGAGTGATGATACTGGGAAAGTAGGAACTGATTTACTTGACTCAAACATGACTGCATGTGGCTGTCCCTTTTCTTCTGATTACACCAATGTGAAACTCTTTGTAAGGTGCCCCTATCACTTCCAGGTGCTGAGCTTTTTCAGACATGCACAGACAACTAGCTTTGGTTTTCTGTGCATGTGGCAGCATAACCCAGACCCAGCTCTCACCTTCTGAACCACAGCAGTGGCTCCTCAATGGGTATCAGGCCTTGGAAATGTCCACAAGAAAACAGAAAAGGAAGAAAGCAAAAAGAAAGGAGAGAAAAGAGGACTAATTGGAGAAAGAGGGAGGCCATATGGTGGTGGGACAGTGGCACAACATCTTGTACTGAAGCAACTTTGCTCCAGCTCAGGTGCTTTGTAAATTCCCTGCCACAGCCTGTGGCACTCTGAACTCCTCCAGCTGAGTGGCACAGCCATAGCAAGAGAACTTCCACAATTAAGTGGAAATCAATTGCTCTTTACAGAAGTGATATTGGGAAAAATAAATTCTTGATTTTCATATAAAACTGGCAGACATGTAGAAATAATTGCAATAAACCCACTTTCTGAATTCCTTTCAAGTTGTTCACTAATGGTTTGTGACTTGCAATGCCCCAATCACCTGGAAAGGAGGTTTTACAATCTGACAACCATAATTTGAAAGTAAGTTATTTTGAAAATGTAGAGACTGTATTTAGGGACAGCACCCAATTCTGCAGACCCTGCAGCAATTGTGCTTGTATTCCTTCTCACATTATCCCACTGCACCTTTTAAACACTTAGGGAAAAAAAAAAAAAAAGGAAATCAGATCAGGCAAATTTAGAAAATATTAAAGGATCTTTAACAGACAACTTAAAGATTCTTGACCCAGGAAAATAAACACACACTAAGCAGGATGCTGTTTTCAGATGGCTCACAAAATGCTTTGTAGAGTATTCCAGTAAGCTGAAAAAAAATCACTTTTGAGTTAANTCCTTCCTGTGCTGGGGGCTCCAGAACTTCACACAGGACTCCAGAAGAGAAGGAGAATGCTCCAGCACCATCAGCCTCAACATAATGGACAACAATCACCCCCCAGGGCAAGCCAGCCCCACAGATCTCCACTCAGACTGCACTCCTCTAGGGTTGGAACAAGGCTGAAGTTTCACACTCTGAAGTGTTCAAGTCTTGAGCCACCTATTCTTGTGGGAGGTCTCCCTGCCTATGGCGGGGGGTTGGAACTAGAGGACCCCTGAAGTCCCTTCCAACCTAAACCATTCTATGATTCTACAAATTTATGAGCCACTTAAACAGTACTAACTTGAGCACCCATGTGCAGTCTTTCTCCATCTTGAAAGATCTTTCCCTCAATATAGTTTAGAAATGTAAAGTATCCGGATTTTTTCTTCCTAAAGCAAATTAAAATGGTCTCTATTAAGATGTAATGAGGCTAATATGTATTCCTGTAAACTCTGCAGTAGGAAAAGAGGCATTCTGGAAAATCAGAAGTTGTTTTGCAGTGAAGTATCTCACCAGCACAGCATAATTAGCTACAGAAAGCGTCGAGCAGAGCTTGGGAACAGAGCGTAACAGAAAATTGGTATTTCTATTACAGGTTGAATCTTTACTTCTTGTGGAATATTTATTAACTCACTTCTAGTTACATCAGTTCACAGAAAAGCAGTCCAAGTATCATTACTGTATAATGGGAGCTTCCAGAGCTTCATGGATATGTCAATAAACCAGAAAGACTGCACAGCTCTCAGACATATTTCTGCTGTTGCTCACCTAACGATGGTTGCAGAGTGCTTCTGCAAGGCACCTGCTTTTTGCCATAGGAGTGCTGCTGTGTTTGGCACGGGAGAGGTCCTCTTCAAATCAACCCTACACTGGCAATCAGTTGCTCAGCAGAGGTATGCCCCCATTCCTCCTGCCTTGAATGCATTTTATGATGCAGATCCTTCTTTGTGGCATGCTGCCTGGGTTTGCTATGGAGACCAGAAACTATTAAACTCATCAGCTTAAAGTCCACCTAGAGAAAGAGCTCAGTGTCTACTTGAGTTGCTCATGTGTGGTCACTTCCAGACAGCAGAGCAGAAGCAACAGAGCAATTCTAAGCTAACAAGTCCAACAGGGTGGACACACATAGACAACACCGTTAGAATCACACTGCTGTGTAAAGCAATGTAAAGCAACATTTCTTTCCAATTTTGGACTTGGTGGATTCATAATAACCTAGATTTGCTTTCAATTTCGGGTTCCCACAAACAAAAACATCCCCAGTGCAACAAAATGCAACAATGCAACAAAAACATGTAAGCCCTTTGCTGGTTTATTTGAGTATCTGCTGAAGCTTTGGCAAGAGAGTTCAGAGTCTTAAACCCAGTAGTGTTTGGCTTGTTTAGTCTAGGAAAAACAAGGCCTGGATGAAAACATATTCCCTGCTTTTAAACACAGCAGGGAATAAACACTTGAGAGAGAGGAGAGTTAGCTGAGTTAAACGAAGCTGACATGAAAAGAAAAACCACTGGTGAACAAGTTCAGAGAGCAAGGTCCGCGACGTTTTGAAATGGTCTTCCGATTAAAAGAGTGAGGGCAAAAATCTGCCACCTCTTAGTACACAGCTTGAGCTGGATACGTTCATCAGGGCACAGATGTTCTCTGAAGAAAGTCAAGTTGTCAAGAGAGGCTTGAAGAAGAAATATCAATGAAAGAGTTAACAACGGGCAGCAAGAACACTCTGACATGTCTTTCTGTCAGCAGAAAAGTACTTTAAAGCATAGATGAGGTGAGATGCTTTTGCAACTAGCTGCTGTCACCTGTCTTCCCTGACAGGCCATCAGAGGCAAGATCTGGGGGTTTCTTTCTCTTGTTTTATTAAAGAGCTTTCATATATTATTACTTCTGGTTAGTTATCCACTAATTTGTACTCCTTACTATACTTTTTTTTTTTTGTTGTTGTTGTTTTGGTAGGAACTTAATCTTACAACAATATTTAGAGCAGTTGCAGTTAATGCTTGTGCTTTAGCCTTTTCAGTTTGGATCAGAGGCAAGCAGATTCCTTGACTAAAATAATGTGATTTAGGATGGTGCTTTTTACAACATAACAAAATAAGGATACAAAAAAACCACTAAAAATCCAGTATGAGCTCACTGTAACTCCCTCTGCCATGAAAAAAAAAAAAATATAAGAGCTTTATGGACAAGAATGGAGCATGACCAATGGCCTGCCCATCCCTTCATTCTACATCACCATTTCCAGGCTTTGAAGACAAAGATACTTCCTTAAAGGAACATGCAGAAAACCAAAAATCAGAGACCTCTCTCTCTTTATCCTCCCCCTCTCTCTCTCTCTTTATCCTCCACCTCTCCCCTCCACCTCTCTCTCTCCATCCTCCACCTCTCTCTCTCCATCCTCCACCTCTCTCTCTCCATCCTCCACCCCTCTCCCTCTCCATCCTCCACCCCTCTCCCGCTCTATCTTCCATCTCCCTCTCTATCCTCCATCTCTCTCTATCCTCCAACCCTCTTCCTCTCTATCATCTATATCTATATCTAATAAATTTATGTCTTTATGGTTTTTAAACCAAGATAATCTAGGCAAAGATCTGGAACCACTGTATGAAGGCACTGCAAGCAACAGATGTTTTGCGCTTTAAGTAGCTTCTAGTATAGATATTTTTACTCCTGCTACAAGAAGTTCTCCTTCTTGGGTAAATGATGAAACCAAAGAAATTAACTTTTCACTGAAACTCTACAAGACCTGTTGGATTGTGACCTTGAGCACAAAGAGAAATAGAAAAACATTAGAGAAGGTTCTGTGCCGTGTCTAATTTTACAACTGTGTGGTCAGGTTTCAGTTTTTATTAGAACAGTACTTAAAATAGAATTTCTTTTGTCACATCTTCTGCTGCACTGCTGTTCGTTGCCTGCATTCAACCTTTTTCTTTTTTAATTAGCAATTGGGGGGGGAAAAAACCCAACATATAAGGCTGAACACTAAAAATAATAACAAAATTGTGTCAGTGTCACTTAGATATCGATACTGAAGTAATATAAGGGAATGTGCTTTAAATTTGGATTATCTTTTAATTCATCTCTGCAAGGTAGAAACAAAAAATAGCTGTAGCTATACAAGTAAAAATNTGTGGCCTCCTCTGGTGTGCAAATTGCTATCCCCTCACAGAGATCAATGCAGTTAATAGCATCAACCCCTGGAACAGCACTGCTAAGCATCTGAAAAAAACACAGTGTTGCCTTCTCATTTTGGTTTTCACACTTTTACAATTTATTTACCTACTGTAACCTTACCTCAGCAGAGCAACTAAAAAAAGGAGAAGTCAGAGATAATGCAAGGAGAGGAGAAAGAGGAAAGAAGTGGGAAGAGGAGAAAGCAATATTTGAACGTGAACTAATGTACTTCATTCCATGAAGGAATTATTTCCTCCTTAGGTTGGTTCTGTGACTTGTGGTTTAGTTTTGCTCCCTCAACATGCCATAAACATTCCCCATGTAAATGGGAATGACATGATGCATGACAGGATCCTGAGTAGCACACCAAAGCAGCTGTACTCACCGGTATGAGGTCTCTGGCAGCAAGTCGTTGATGATGTAACTTGTAACATTTCCGACTGGAATGGTGACCTCGCCCAGGTCGATGTTGTAGGAGGTGATCTCGGCGCCGTTACTGCATGGCTCTTCCCAGCTCAGTACAAGGCACACAGAGGGTGAGAGCTGACAGGCATCCACCTGCTCATCCTCCAGCACCACGAGGGTGGAGACTGCGTCAGGCACAGCCGCGGGGATCCTGCAGGTCACCAGGTCGCTGTAGGGTCCAGCTCCTGCCTGGTTAATTGCCTGGGGGTAAAAAAAATACTCATACAAGATGTTCTTTCCTATGCCTATTGAGTTCATAACACTGAACTGTGCAGCCTGGAAGAGTTGCATGGGTTCTTCAGAGGATATGGACACCACTGGCTTATTCTCCAAAGCACGACTCATACAATCCACCTATAACTTGAGCAATTTGTATCTTCCTTTGTTACTCAGGAGTATCTCTCGGATAAAGTGGAGAATACTTCTCTTTTCCCTAATAGATACTTAATTGAACTTAACCTTGTCAGCAGCAGCAGCAAAGGAAAAAGTTCTTGACAGTGAGAGTGGTGAGACACTGGAACGGGTTGCCCAGGGAGGTTGTGGATGCTCCCTCCCTGGAGGTGTTCAAGGCCAGGTTGGATGAGGCTTTGAGCAACCTGTGCTAGTGGGAGGTGTCCCTGCCTATGGCGGGGGGGTGGCACTAGATGATCTTTGAGATCCCTTCCAACCTAAGCCATTCTAAGATTCTAAAATGTCACAGCCATGCTGTCAGTGGCAGGTGAGATCACGTTTTCCAGCAAATTGGCTACCTGAAGTTGCTGAAACTCCCTGTATGAAATGCCCAGTATATTTCACATAGTGCAACATCAGATGCTTTGTGCAGAGTATTCCTGGATGTAAGGGACATTGGGCTTGCTGGGAACAACAGCTTCCTAACTCAGAGGATAGATAGCTGCTGTCATGCTAAAGAGTTGCTGATATTAGAATATAGGAACTCAGCACAGCATTAAGTCTATGACTAAGAGTTCCTCAGAAGTCACAAATCCCCAGCAAACCACCATACACTAAAGCCCATAGCTCTGTATTTTCCACAAGAGAGAAGAGCAATCAGCTATCAAGCTTCCCAGCTTGACTCGCAGATCCAGGATCCCTGTGGGAAATGAGTGTCAAAATCTGGCCCACTTCCGCTCATTAATTACAGAGGCTGTTGTCTTTGCAAGCTCACCATGGCAGGACTGTACAGACCTGCTGTTTTTTCAGTTGATGCTCAGTCAGTAACAAACACTGTTTATGTGAGGCTGGCATGGCCCAGGATTGGCCTCGGGATTGTTATAAGCTCCTGTGCACAGAATCACAGATCCATGCAGGTTGGAAGGGCCCTTAGGACACATCTAGTCAAACCTGCTGCTCCAAGTAGAGTCAAAGCTGAATACAGACCAGGCTGCTCAGGCTTTTGTTCAGTTAAGTTTTGAATATCATAGAATCATAGAATAGTAAGGTTGGAAGGGATCTCAAGGATCATCTAGTTCCAACCCCCCAACATAGGCAGGGACACCTCCCACTAGTACAGGTTACTCAAGGCCTCGTCCAACCTGGCCTTGAACACCTCCAGAGAGGGAGCAGCCACAACCTCCCTGGGCACCCTGTGCCAGTGCCTCACCACCCTCACTGTAAAGAAATATCCCAAGGATGTAGATTTCACAGCCCCTCTGGACCATTGTCACATTCCTTAATTGCCCACACAGTGGAAACTTTCATTTACATTTGGTTTGAACATCTGTTTCAAACTCTGCCTGGAGCAAAACTGGACACAGTATGCCAGGTTCTCATGAAGGCATGTAATGGGCAATACCACCTTCCCTTAATCTGCTGGTTGGGACCCTGCTGACACAGCCTAGCATCTTGCTCCTGCTAGCCCACGACATACATGGAGAGCTTACAATAGTGTATTAAGGTTCAGGCTGAGCTAGAGGCTGTTCAGAAGGCACAGACCTTCAAAAGCAGCTTTGATCTTGCCCAACATCCTCCACCATCCACATTTCCTTGGCATTTGGAAAAGGGAGCCCAGAGTCTCCCACTGGATTACAGTTCATTAGCAAACCTGGGCTTACAAGTGTTGCCAGTAGGACTACGACGTCAAGAAAAGGACACGTCAAACAATTGTTTGATTTCCTATCTATGCCAGCCTGCAGTGAGTAACTTCATTCTGCTATGCATAATACAAACACAAAGCCACGTTTCTGTTTTGCCAGGAGGCATTTTGTTCAATTAAAGAAAGAGATAATAAAGTTAGATTTGTCAGCCTTTAAAAAGCCCTTCCAAACAAATCCTGCTCCAGGGACATCTTCTATTTAGTGAAGCGCTTCTAGAGCTGTTAAAAGTGAGCTTTGTTTCGTGGTCTGCCAACGACATTATTTGTGTTGCCTCTTTACCAGGGTTTGGCAATCTGTGCCTTGCTCCAAGCAATTTATTTTCAGTGGTGCCTTTAACTGCTTTATTGGACAATCTCATCATTATAACTGATGGGAATTTCATTCTTTGCTTCCTAGATAATTCCCCCCACAAACGACACAGTATTTCCTTTTGCAGAAGCCACAACTGTTTTCAGGAATATTCATTACAGGGGGAAAAAAAAGTTGAGCAACAGTAAAGACAAATTATCTGCCCTGCAGTTACACATGCCTGACTCCACAGTTCTCTCTTTTTATTGAGTTACTGCTGACTGAGATAGCAATCTGTGTCTTTATTAGAAGGCAGTGCAAATGTAGTTTGGGGAACCTTTATTCTTAAGATGTAAAAGCAAACCAAAAAAACACCCAAAAAAGATGCCTCTGTTAAAGCTGCTAACTGATAAAACCCCAGAATAATAACTCTCTCCTATTTAGTGAGGGGAAAAAAAAGGACTTAGTATTTCTGAAACTACTTAACTTGCTTTCTTTGTCTGCTATGCATATTTTTTTTTTCCCCCCTTGGGTTTTGGTCGGTTGGTTTTGGCTTCATTTTTTGTTTGGTGGTTGTTTTGGTTTTTTTTCATTTGCTAGATTTTTGGTCTTTTTATTTTTTTGCTAATTATTTAAATGTTCCAGGCTATCCTATATAAAATAGTCTTCTCCATGTAATACACAGAACAAGCCCAGAGGTTTAAGCCCTCTAGAAGTAATGCATGGATCACTGATGCACTTCAGTAAAATGTCTTAGCGCTGCTGTGCATTTCACTTAGCTTCTGCCTATGGATTACATCACGTTGTCTGTGTTGAAGATTGACTGGGTTTGTGTAACATTTTTGTGGCAGGCAATTTAAAGTGAACACCTACTCAAAATCAAAGATGCTGTGCAGCTGGCTATCTCCATTTTTTTGACACAAAAATCTGCTTGAGCCCCCCCACCGCTCCCCACAGGAGTGGTCTCAAGGTCTCCTTCCTGCCCAGCAGATGCTGGATGCTTTCCCTCTTGCACATACAAGAGGCACTTTTTGGCTCACATTTCCAAACCACTCACACATACTCTTTCAAGTTCAGGTTCTCCAACAGTGCTCGTGCAAGGTACATGGCCAACCATGACCAAGTCAGAAAATACAGTGGAGTGTGCTTGGAGGGGGAGCCACTTGCTCCTGGCTGCTGGGCAGCTGCTCAAAAGCTACTTCATATCAAAATAAAACAAAATTTAAAAAGTTCAATCTCCTGTTGAAAAAAAAAAAACAAAACACATAAGAAGGGAACACTCAACAGAAGCATGTTGCCCTTGATCAAAGAAACAACCCTGGGTGGTCCACACGTTGCCAGCAGGGTGGGTATGTGAATTTTTGGTGGTATTCCATCTTCACATAGAAATAAATCTTGTGGAAGGGTATCTTGGACAAAAATATTTTTACTTCTCTCCCACTTATTTGACTTTCCCTTTTATTTTTCAGTAGGCATAAAGGAGAAAAATGCTGCCATTTTATTTTCATATCAGTATGAAATATATTTTAGCTGTCTTTTTTTTTTTTAGTGAAAATGACAGAAAAAGGAGAAGACAAAAGAAAAAGAATTCACACAGAGACTCTACAGGAGATCCAGTCTTAAAAAGCTTGGAGACAAAGCAGTCAAGATGAGGACTCACTTTCTGGCAGCTAACATCTCCTATATACATAAGAATCCACCCAGCTGGTTTGCTTTACTTGATAAATGAAACAGATGTTGGAGTTTATTATTTAAGTTAGGAGAATCTTCAACATCTAGTTGGGAGGTAGATGTTATTTAAATATCTCATTAACGAGAAAAAAAAAAATCCAACTTTTTTTTTTTTTGGAAATTGTCTCAATTATTACTGGTTTGTTTTAGCATCAGGGGCAAGGTGGCTGTTGAAAGCATTATTCACTGAAAATAGACCACACCATACAAGACAGCAGTCTTTGAGAGCTAGAAAGTTATACCAGCTCGTTTGTTTATCACTTTGAACCGTGCAGAACCTAAGCTGTTCAGTTATATAGCAACAGTCTGCATTATTCAAAACAAAAGGACATTCCTTCTAACACAGCACATAATTTAGAATCATAGAATGGTTTAGGTTGGAAGGGACCTCAAAGACCATCCATTTTCAAGCCCCTGCCATAGGCAGGGACACCTCCCACTACTGTGAGGCTTTGAGTGACCTGTCCAACCTGGCCTTGAACACCTCCAGGGAGGGAGCAGCCACAACCTCCCTGGGCAACCTGTGCCAGTGTCTCACCACCCTCACTGCAAACAACTTCCTCCTAACATCCAGTTTCAATCTCCCCTTTGCCAGTTTAAACCCATTACTCCTCATTCTGTCATTACAAGACCTCCCCAGCCTTCCTGTAGGCCCCCTTCAGATACTGGAAGGCTACTCTAAGGTTTCCTGGAAGCCTTCTCTTCTCCAGGCTGCAGAGCCCCAACTCCCGTAGATTGTCCTCATAAACTTCACAGTGCCTAATGCTAATAATAAGGACGCAGTGGAAGGAAAATCTGTTTACATCTTCAGATGGCAAAGTATGCAAAACCTCCATACCTGTAGCCTACAGCAGTAATGTGCTGCTGCTGCTAAGTCACTGATTTCATAACGAGTATCTGTGCCGCTGTACGCAAGCTGGAGAGATTCCTCATCTTCTCCCCACTCTAATCTGTATTCCGAGATGTCAGCACCAGAACATTCAGGACTCTGCAACACAAATATTTATGTGGTTCAGTTCAGAAATGAGCACTTAAGATCTCTTGTGTTTCACTGGGTAAAGAATAAAATAGATGGGGAAAAAAAAACAAACAACAAACCTCCAACCTTTATTTTTAAATTAATAGGTCATTACTGCTGCAAATGGAAATGCACCAAATTGGTGTTCCCTATTAGGTTACTGAAACAGGCCAATTCTGCACAAAAATTACCTGAGAGAAATTCAGAGAAATGAGAAAGTGTACACAGCTACTTTGCTTTTCATCAGGACACTCAGGAATAAATTATCTCTCCACTGGCTTGGCAGAAGCACAGCCACGGGGAACACGAGAAAGCATCGATCTCGTGTAGCGTAGCTCAGCGATCAGCACGGCGGTGGCAGAGCAGGCCTTCAAGCCTCGAGTAGTTACTCATGGTACTGAGAAAACAACAACCTCAACAAACTGCTGGAGTGGGTCCAGAGAATGATGTGAAGATGATCAGAGGGCTGGAGAACCTCTCCTGTGGGGACAGGCTCAGAGAGTTGGGATTGGTCAGCTGTGACAAAAGAATGTTCTGGGGAAACCTTATAGCAGCTTTCCAGTACCTGAAAGAGGCACATAAGAGAGCTGGGAAAGGACTTTTTTACAAGGACTTGTAGTGGTAGGATGAGAGGAAATGGATTGGAGCTTGAGGAGGGCAGTTTTAGACTGGATGTTGGGAAGATATTCTTTAGAGTGTGGGTAGTGAGACACTGGAACAGGTTACACAGGGAGGCTGTGGATGCCCCCTCCCTGGAGGTGGTGTGTTCAATGCAAGGTTCTATGAAGCCTTGAGCAATCTGATGGAAGGTGTCCTTGCCCATGGCTGGTAGGTTGGAATTGGATGATCTTTAAGGTCTCTTCCAATCCAAACCATCCTATGAATCTATGAAACAAGGGAAGAGCTCATGTGAGGTTTCCAGTGAAAGTCAACCATCAGGATAATAGTTCCAGTATGGAACATGGAAGTGTGGACCTGGGTATGTTAATGCCTACAAAAATATTCCTATGGGATTTGTATGTGCTCAGCAGTCCAGCTGTCATCCTGAATAGGGGAACGTGGACTAAGTAACTGAATTTGCTGGAGATGAGCTGTGGCAGGTGTCCAAAACAAAATATTCAGGGGTTTCACCAGCACTACCTGGAGTTGTACTGTGTGGACTGAAGTAATACAGGAAGCCACTTTGTCAGCCAAGTCTGACAAGGACTTGGTGAGTATGGCAGCAAAGGGATCCAGAGCATCTGCATGCCAAATTGCTTACCCTGGACTTCTCCAGCTCTGCCTCTGAGCTTTCAGAGTAGCACTCAGAAATGCTAAAGCAGCGTTTTAAAGCAGCATGAAAAAAAAGGCACAGCAGGCACCATGGTGAGCACTCCAGCCAGACAAAGAAACCAACTCCTGTCTTCTACTGTTTTTCCTTCATATCAGCCCAAATCCCACAGACTTTTAAGTAAACATAACCACTGCAAACCACATTACTCCTCCCACAGCTTCATTTTTAGCTAGAGCAAACAAACATAGCCTGCATATAAATACAGGATCTACCAGAAACATTGCTGCATTTGCTCATGGCTGGGCAGAGCAAAAAGCTCACACACACACAATGAAAAAAGTCACCACTGAAAAGTTTAGTGTGGTTTCTAGTTTAGTGTCACAAAATGCAGCAAGAAGTATTAACAAATACCTCAACCTGCACCAAGCACATCTGTTTCATTATGAAATGAAATTCAGATCATATTATTATACTGAAATGTTGTGAGCACAATCAATCTGTTTGAGCATCTTGTGAACATTGGTGACGTTTCTCAACAGGGACATCCTTTTGTGGAGGGTCTCAACAGATGCATGGCTCAAACAGCCTGATGCTGCATCCAGTTCTGGAGCCCCTATTACAAGAGGGCTATGGATGTGCTGGAAGGTGTCCAGAGAAGGGCCATGAAGATCAGCAGAGGGCTGGAGCTGCTCTGCTATAAGCAGAGACTGAGGGAGTTGGGGCTGTTCAGTCTGGAGAGGAGAAGGCTGCAAGGTGACCTTATTGTGGCCTTTCAGTATCTTAAGGGGGCCTACAAGAAAGCTGTGGAGGGACTTTTTAGGATGTCAGGTAGTGATAGGACTGGGGGGAATGGAACAAAGCTAGAAATGGGTAGATTCAGACTGGATGCTAGGAAGAAGTTCTTCAGCATGAGGGTGGTGAGACCCCGGAACAGGTTGCCCAGGGAGGTGATTGAAACCTCATCCCTGAAAGTGTTTAAGGTCAGGCTGGATGAGGCTCTGGCCAGCCTAATCTAGTGTGAGGTGTCCCTGCCCATGGCAAGGGGGTTGGAACTGGATGATCCTTGTGGTCCCTTCCAACTCTGCCTGATTCTATGATTCTCTGCAGGGCTGGCTAGGTTTTCAAAGAAAGTCCATGGTAGAACTACAGCCTCACTGCTCCACATCACAGAGTTATTTATGGCAACATCCTGTCCTTCCTGCCTTAATTATATAACATTGTTGCTTTTTTTTTTTTTTTTTTAAGACAATTCCTCAGCATTTCAGCCAGAATTTAAGAGTCTAGAAAGTAATGTACACAAATTGAAACAGAAGTAAATATTTGAAATGAGGCAAAAAGATTTTTGCGGGAAAAAACTACTCCGTAAGCATTTGTGCAAAGTTAACTTCATTTGAGAGACTTCAGTGTTAGCCAAGATCAAATATTTGCCTTTACAATCCAGCCCAGGACACTGACATGCTAAAAGCCTGCAGAGAGCACTTCTACCCAAGCAGTGCTCTATCATCTGACGCCAGTGTAGGAGGTCTTGTGTCTGAAATCCTGGTCTGAATGACTCATGATCAACTTTATGCAATGCCTTCAAGGGGAAAGTAGAGAAGATGATTTTCTGTAACAGAAGAGTTTCATCATACTGCTTTCTTGCACAAAATAACCAGTCCCACACCAGTGAATAGCTCTCAAGTTTTGTAGTGACCATACTAGTTTGGATAAGCAAGATGGAAATGAATCATCAAGGACCTGACTTACCTCCCAGCTCACAAGTATGCATGTGTCGGACAGAAAGGAGAGGGAAGGTGCTCTGCACTGGCCAGGTGGTCCTGCTGCTGTGGTGACTTCTGTAGCTTCTGAAAATGGCCCATACTAGAGGGGAACAAGTTGTCTGTGCATTAGTATCTAAGCATACATCCATCTCGCACTGCTCAAAGCCTTTCCAAGAACAGCACACCAACTTTTTCAGTGCAATAAACTATCTCAAAGTTCCTGGACTTCCCACATTCGACAGCAAACACCAGAGCTCAGCAGAAGACTACCTAAAGTTAAAATCTGAGGTAAGCTCAGGTAGCAGCAGACAGCACTTACATCCTCCTGTGCAGCAGTGAGTGCCTGTGAAAGCAGAACCCACCTCCAACTGACCCAAGAGTGAAAATGTGCACCCAGCAACGGAGTAACCAAGAAGGAGGCTGTGTCCTTCTACCTTACCTCAAAGCATGGTGTGCACATCCTATGCTGTAGCCTGGTATAACTGGATTCTTGCAGATACAAAGAGAACAGCAGCAGCAAAGCCCATATTGGAATCCAAATCCATGTCACACTTTAATTATAAAAGGACAGCAGGTGATGGAGCCCAGCCTGGGTCCAACATGTAGGGGCACGCTGCCCACGCGCCGTGTACGGCTTAGCTCCGCAGGCAGCTACACTAACTGCTCAGACAACTTCTGAGCCTTTGGGAGGACAGTAATTTAAATGCATATTAGCAAAAGAAAAGGCAATTTTCAAGAGTCTGGAGAAACTGGCTTCAGCCAGCAGAGCAAGGACAGGAGGGCTAACAGGGGAAACAGCCTTTCTGAGGGCTCGGCATGGGATAATGAAGTTCACACTGTACATCCCCAAGCTAACTAGAAATTATTCTCCAGAAGAAAGGAACTTTGCTGGAAGCAATTACAGGAAAAACACTGATATTTACTTACTTTGGGATGCAATATTAACAAGGATGAAGAAAAGAGTCACTGCAAAAGCTGGACAACACTGAAATCATCAACTCCAGAGTTGCTAACTGACACAGACACCTGTGCTACTGAGAAAGGCTAACGCTGACCACTGTGCTTGAATGACAAAGAGTGCACACTTCAAAAGAAAATAGCCTTATTTATTGACTTCTGCTCTTCTCTTCACCAAATGGGAGGAAGAAAGGTGTTTGCATCTGGTAAAGAACATCTTCCCCTACTTTGCAACCCAGCCAAAACCAAGCCAGCCCCCTCACTTAATAAAAGCTGGCAATAGAAATGCTTTGCAACTTTAAACACTGGCTTGCCAAAAAAATAAAGACCAAAAATAAACCCACTAAAGGGCAAAGTATCATATGCAAAGCTACTAGGTAGGCAATAGCTTTCATTTCAGCAAGTAAATCCAATCTCTTCTGTATTTAATTTATTTTTTACACACACACACACAAAAAAAAAAAAAAAAAAACCAAAAAACCAAAATCCCAAAGCCCAAACAAGTGGATCATTTAAACATAAATCAGTTTTACATCTTTCATGTTTTTCTCAGAAGTTCAATCAGGAATATTGCATCCAGTTTTGGGCTCCTCAGTTCAACAGAGACAGAGATCTACTTGAGAAAGCCCAATGGAGGGCTATGAGGACAATTAAGGGACTGGAGTACTGCCTTATGAGGAAAGGCAGTGTGGCTGTTTAGTCTGGAGAGGAGAAGATTGAGATGGGATCTAATAAATGTCTATTGACTTCATTGCTCTCTACAACTACCTGAAGGGAGGTTGTAGCCAGGTGGGGTTGGGCTCTTCTCCCAGGCAACCAGCAACAGAACAAGGGGACACAGTCTCAAGTTGTGCCAGGGGAGGTCTAGGCTGGATGTTAGGAGGAAGTTCATGCCAGAGAGAGTGATTGGCATTGGAATGGGCTGCCCAGGGAGGTGGTGGAGTCACTGACCCTAGAGGTATTCAAGACAAGCTTGGATGAGGCACTTAGTGCCATGGTCTGGTTGATTGGCTAGGGCTGGTTGATAGGTTGGGCTGGGTGAGCTTAGAGGTCTCTTCCAGCCTGGTTGATTCTATGATTCTATAAGTATCTGAGGGCTGGGGGTCAGGAAAGAAGGGACAGCCTCTGCTCACTTGCACCCTGTGACAGGACAAGGGGCAATGGATGTAAACTACAGCACAGGAAACTCCACCTCAACATGAGGAAGAACTTCTTTACTGTAAGGGTTCCAGAGCACTGGAACAGGCTTCCCAGAGAGGTTGTGGAGTCTCCTATTTTGGAAACTTTCAAGACCTGTATGGATGCATTGCTGTGTGACCTACACTAGATTCTATAGTCCTGCTCTGGCTGGGGAGTTGGACTTGAAAAATCTCCAAAGGTTCCTTCCAAACCCTAACATCCTGTGATCTTGTGATTAATACCTTAAAAAATCCTTTAAACCTTTAGGATGGCATTAAGATTTCCTGGCAGCAAACACATTAACATGCATTTACTGCTACTGAGAATGCCTTTAGAAAAATCCCNATTCTATATTGCTTCATTCGCTCCTAACCCATCTGAGCTGGTCTGGTACATTTATTCATGAGTAATCTCAACCTACCAGAGGTCATTTCCCCTTCACCTTTCTGCCTGCAGCACTAGCACAATCCCTTTCCAAACCCACCCATCTCAGGCACGGGGAGTAAAAGCTGAAGCCTGCTCTGGCATGCCACACGTACCCCACCGTCATTCAGAGCTCTGACTCGGAACCGATAGGTTGCTCCGGGAAGAAGGTTGCCGACAGTGCACTCCAGGTCAGGTCCATGATACACTTCAGAAACAACTTCTTCAGGCTCTGTCATTTCTACACTGTACTCCGAGACAGGACAGCCACTTTCTGATGGAGGAACATCTACAAGGGAATCATATCATTCATTAGTAATGTAAAGATATGGGGCAGGAAGATGAATTCTTTTACTTCACCAAAAAAACACAGCTGTCTGTATAGATGCATTATATATACACACACTACCAACAACAGTTTGTCTCTTCCACAGATGCCTTACTTGCAATGTCTCATCCATGTACCTGATTGATATTTTTAAAGGAAGTAAGTAAAAATTACTCTTAGCCCTAAATGATCACCAGTTCACATCATCACATGAACAGGAACAGACTGGAACAGGCTGCCCAGGTGGCTTGTGGAGTCTTCCTCTCTGGAGACATTCAAGAACCATCTGGATGTATTCCAGTGTGATCTGCTCTAGGTGATCCTGCTCTGGCAGTGGGGCTGGACCAGATGATCTTTCAAGGTCCCTTCCAGACCCCAACATTGTGTGATTCTGTGATTCTAGATGGAAAATGAGCATCTATGAGAGGCTATGAGAGTCTATGAGAGTTGGGGTTCTTCATCCTGGAGAAGGCTTCCAGGAGACCTTAGAGTAGCCTTCCAGGACCTGAAGGGGGCCTACAGGAAGGCTGGGGAGGGACTATTGACAAGGTCTTGTAATGACAGGACAAGGGGCAATGGTTTTGAACTGGCAGAGGGGAGATTGAAACTGGATGTTAGGAGGAAGTTGCTTGCAGTGAGGGGGGTGAGACACTGGAACAGGTTGCCCAGGGAGGTTGTGGTTGCTCCCTCCCTGGAGGTGTTCAAGGCCAGGTTGGAGGAGGCCTTGAGTGACCTGCACTAGTGGGAGGTGTCCCTGCCTATGGCAGGGGGTTGGAACTGGATGATCCTTGAGGGCCCTTCCAACCTTACCATTCTATGATTCTAAGATCTCCAAGGCAACAACCTGTCACTCTGCCAGGAGATGCCCAGCTACTTTTTCAGCAGAACACAGTGGCTACCATCCTCTACAGAGGATGAAGAAAAGCTGCTCAGCTTCTTTCCCTCAATATTAAAGGTGCAAAAAAAAAATTGGTCTGTGAGGCAAGACAAAAGGTACCGAATACTGGACAAAGAATGAGGCTCAGTGCTGAATTCACCCTTTCTGAGACTGCAGGAAATCAGGAGGCACATGGTGGCTATCTGACCCAATCTTGGCTGCTGGCTATGGCTGGACACAGGCTGAGGTGTTTATAAATATCTGAGGGCTGGGTGTCAGGAGCAGGGGACAGGCTCTTCTCACTTACCCCCTGGAATAGGACAAGGAGCAATGGATGTAAGCTGCAGCACAGGAGGTTCCAGCTCAACACAAGGGGGAACTTCTTCACTGTAAGGGTCCCAGAGCACTGCCACAGGCTCCCCAAAGAGGTTGTGGAGTCTCCTTCTCTGGAGCCTTTCAAGGCCTGTCTGGATGTGTTCCTCTGTGACCTGAGCTGGATTACAGTCCTGCTCTGGCAGGGGGGTTGGACTCAATCTCTTTGGGGCCCTTCCAACCTCTGACATCCTGTGTGATGCTGTACACTCCAAATCATCAAGACTACAGCTACTCAGCAGCGAGATGCTCTCACAGCTTACCCCATTGCAGCTGGACTTCTTTGTGCTTTGGCTTCCCCAAAACTCGTGGCGGCCGGCAGGGCCCCGGTGCAACACTTAGCGTACGGACAGGTAAACTCTCAGAACACTGGAAGAGAAGAGGAGCTGGGCTTAGCTCTTCAGTCTGATTAATGTCTACAAAGTGAGGCAGTGGCACAAGAAATTGTTTTCTACAGTGACCACTTCAAAGAAATTAATATAAACAATAAAGCATAGGAGATGCTATCAAGATGCTATGAGCCTGCAGAAGAGAAGGCTTCCAGGAGACCTTAGAGTAGCCTTCCAGTATCTGAAGGGGGCTACAGGAGGGCTGGGGAGGGACTATTGACAAGGTCTTGTAATGACAGGACAAGGGGCAATGGGTTTAAACTAGCAGAGGGGAGATTTAGACTGGATGTTAGGAGGAAGTTCTTTCCAGTGAGGGTGGTGAGGCACTGGAACAGGTTGCCCAGGGAGCTTGTGGCTGCTTCCTTCCTGGAGGTGTTCAAGGCCAGGTTGGACGAGGCCTTGAGTGACCTGTGCTAGTGGGAGGTGTCCCTGCCTATGTTGGGGGGTTGGAACTAGATGATCCTTGAGGTCCCTTCCAACCTTACCATTCTATGATTCTAAGAATGTTGTGTACAAATGCAGTCAACAGAGTTCTTTCATTAGCATACTCAAAACTGTAGCACAGAACTGTAGCTCTGATGGCAAATGTTGTGGTCAACAGCTGACTGAACATGAGACAGCAGTGTGCTAAGGTGGCCCACAAGGCCAATGGCATCTGGTCTGTATCAGGAACAGTGTGACCAGCAGGAGCAGGGAAGTCCTTCTGCCCCTGTACTCAGTACTGGGTTAGGCCACGCCTTGAGTCCTGTGTCCAGTTCTGGGCCCCTCGGTTTAAGAAAGACGTTGAGGTGCTTGAACGTGTCCAGAGAAGGGCACCAAGGCTGATGAGGAGGCTGGAGCACAGTCCTGTGAGGAGAGGCTGAGGGAGCTGGGGGTGTGCAGCCTGCAGAAGAGGAGGCTCAGGGCAGAGCTCATTGCTGTCTGCAGCTACCTGCAGGGAGGTTGTAGCCAGGTGAGGTTGGGCTCTTCTGCCAGGCACCCAGGGACAGAACAAGAGGACACAGCCTCAAACTGTGCCAGGGCAGGTTCAGGCTGGATGTTAGGAAGAAGTTCTTCCCAGCAAGAGTGATTGGCATTGGAATGGGCTGCCCAGGGAGGTGGTGGAGTCCCCATCCCTGGAGGTGTTTAAAAGGAGGCTGTCTGAGGCACTTAGTGCCATAGTTTAGTTAATTAAAAGGGTTAAGTGATAGAGTGGACTTGATGACCTTAGAGGTCTTTTCCAACCTGGTTAGTTCTGTGATTCTGTGGGGTTCTTTAATTTCATTTTTCTTGTTGGTAAAATAATACCAAGGCCTAAAGTACTGAATCAAAAGAAAATCAGGAGGAATAAAAGTGTAAGTGCTAAGTCAAAGAAGGGAGTAACAGGAATCAGTGGCTGGAAATTGGAAACCAAACATTTAAAGAATTCAGCCACATGAAAGGTAATTAATTGTTACAATAAACTATTCCCAGTCTATCTCCAGTTTCCAGCACTGGTCAGTATAGGCTTTTATACATGAGTATCACCTCTTTCAAGGAGGTAGCTAGATCAGATAATCACAATGCTCCTTTCCAGCATAGGTATAAACACCAAACCTGAATCTCACTAAACTGGAATTTACCTGCAAAAACCCCATTGGGTACACACAAGAGTCTTCTAAAATTCAGCAACTTGCAACGGAAGACTAACTAAAACCAGCATACCTGAGTGAGAAAAACACCCCTGAAAAGCAGCAATCTTTTAGCAAAACTAGCAGAGGAATTTCTGACAAACACAAACCTACCAGTCCTTATTGCCCAACAGGACATTACCTGACTGTGTCCACCAGTGCTGATACAGCAAGCCCGGAGTTTATACAAAGTGCCTGGTTTCAAGTGAGTACAGGTATATTCTGTAGCTGATCCACTATATGCCACTTCCCATTGATTTGCTAAACAAAAATGGGATATATCCAAGTTTAGAGAAGTGTAATGCAAGAAGTTCAACTGCTGCCTAGGAGGAAAGGAAGTCCTTAATGTGGTCTTCCACAAATTATATACTTCAGGGAAGTCTTTAGGGTTAATATTGCTACCAATATTATTCCTACTTAAAGAAACACCTATACAGGTTAAAAGAAAGGTATTTATTCTTACAAATTATTTTAAAATATATTAAATCTAGTAGATTAGACAGTGGGTTCCACCCCAAACCCTAATATCCCACCAGTCTTAGAGAAAAATAGCATACTGTAGAAAGAAAAACAATCAAACAACAAGACAAAAACTCCACCAAATCCAACCCAAAGTCTCCCAGAAACTCTGCAAGTATGCAACTCAGTTTCAATCCTATCTGCAGCATTAGAGCATTAATGATAACAACAACAATAGCCCAGAGGGTCAGCACTTCTTTATAGTAGCCATGATGGACTGATATGGGAGAAAAACTGTTTCAAGTTTACCTTCTGGACTTCCTTGAGAAATCTCTAACAGATACTTCAGGATTTCTGAACCACCATTATCCTGTGGTGGATCTGCAAAAAACAAGGCAAGTTGTCAGCAAATCAAAATTAGGAGTATAGATGTAACAAACCTCCTCTGATTGTGTTCCTTCTCCTCCACAAACTCCCCCACACTCACTACACCAAGGAGTCTGTAGTAGAAGTGGGCAGCAGATGTTAGTTTCAGCACGAGTCACAGTAAGGCTGCTGGATAATGATGCTACAAACAACATGCATGGAAAAAAATACTGAAAGGGATGCAGTGTGGAGGTTTGCCCCATTAGTAAGGGAAGCAGCTGGACTGGTGCTACAAAGGGACATGAAGGGGTGAAAAGCTTGAACATACACTTGAGTGCAAGCCAGTCAATAAAACAAGCAACATTTGAAAACGTAGAGAACCTCTACACAACTTCTAAAATGCCAAAAGACTTAAGTTGTCAGCTATCCAAATGCATTCAAATGCAGAAAATCTCTACTGTGACAAACTGGACTGGCTTACCCCACTTCACACTAAAGCCATGAGATGTTATTGGCCCCTTAATAACAGGTCTGGTCGGAGGTCCTGGCCTGTCTGGGCTTGTTGTGCAGACCAGCACTTCACTGGGAGAACTCTTTCCTTCCACGTTAGAAGCAAACAGCTGAAAAGAAACCACAACAAGTTTAATATTGTTTACTGCCACTGCTCTTCTGACAGTTCTGCATGAGACTCCTTTCAGCAACTGCACAAACATCATTAAACTGGAAAGTATGTCAGAACCCAACAAAGAGTGTGGGACTCTGAGATTGTCAGGTAGTTTCTTTACTAACCACACTGATTTTCCCCTTCCCTTCAAGTAGCAGCAGATGATGACATGTATAAGATAAGAGCACTGCTGCTTCTCCCTTTAAAAAAAAAAAAAAAAGTCATCTGGCAACTTGCAGCTATTTCACAGATCACAGAATGTCAGGGGCTGGAAGGGACCTCAAAAGCTCATCCAGTCCAACCCCTTGAAGAGTAGGATCACCTAGACCAGATCACACTGGGGTGCACCCAGGCAGGTCTTGAGTACCTCCAGAAGGAGACTCCACAACCCCTCTGGGCAGCCTGTTCCAGTGCTCTGTCACCCTCACAGGGAAAAAAAATCCTCCTCATATTTTCATGGAACTTCCTATGCCTCAGCTTCGACCACTGCCCCTTGTCCTGGCATTGGGCATCACTGAGCAGAGCTGGCT
>WBNM01037887.1:51022-79626 GCA_013399055.1 Ramphastos sulfuratus | reverse complement strand
CTCAAGGCCTCATCCAACCTGGCCTTGAACACCTCCAGGGAGGGAGCAGCCACAACCTCCCTGGGCAACCTGTGCCAGTGTCTCACCACCCTCACTGCAAACAACTTCCTCCTAACATCCAGTTTCAATCTCCCCTCTGCCAGTTCAAACCCATTGCCCCTTGTCCTGTCATTACAAGACCTTGTCAATAGTCCCTCCCCAGCCTTCCTGTAGCCCCCTTCAGATACTGGAAGGCTGCTCTAAGGTCTCCTGGAAGCCTTCTCTTCTCCAGGCTGCAGAGCCCCAACTCTTGTAGCCTGTCCTCATAGGAGAGCTGCTCCAGTCCTCTGATCATCTTTGCGGCCCTCATGCTAGTCCCTAGGACAGAGATCTGCTGCCAAGGAAGTGAGCAATAAAGTATGTATTATAAATGCTAATTGTAAATATAAGCTAGCAGAAACTTTTCCACAGGGGAAGCTCTGTTATTCTCAGGAGCAGTCATTTTCATCCTCTCTCCTAACAATTTGCAGTCTTTAATGTTTGAGAGGAGGGCTGCAGAGCAGCACTAACCACCCTTTTCCCTCGGGCTGCCACAGCAGCTTTTACAAGGCTGAGCTAAAAGGCATCACCTCTGCCTGACACTGCTGCAGCAGTCCTCTTCTCTGGGTAGTTCCTCAGGCACCTTCACAAGCTCTTCTGTCCCACAGAGGAACATCTGCAAAGCTGTTCCTCAGGTTTCTGTGAGTCTTTGAGGAAAGTGTTGTTTTGTTTTTTTTCTACAGAGGCCAAACGTTTTGAACCGATAGAAACCAAGGACAACCTTGCGCAGCTGTGGTGTTTAGAAATGAGGCTAAGATGCTCCCAGGCACGGCTTCTGCTCGGCAGCGCTGGCTGTAGGCACAGGCAGCATCTCGCCGCCCCGGAGGCGCTCGGCGCTCCTGCTGGCGTGGCCCAACGCCACCTTGTGGAGCTGCACTCGGCTCTGGCTTCGCCGAGCTGCTGCAGCAGGGTGGATGGACAGAGTGGCCGTGGGGAGGCACGGACAGCCAACAGCCAGCCGGCCACACCGCAGCTGTTATTCACCAGATGGTGAAATCCACACCAACTTCTCCTCGACAGCAGTACCCAGCACTTGTGCTGTGCCAATGGNCAACAGTTCCATGTCCTTTGTGTGTGTGCCTGTCTGTACTCAGGAACAGCCGCTCAGCAGGAGATACCAACACTTAGAAAAGAACCCCAAAACAACAGCTCCAAACCCAGCCACATGTATGTATGGCATGGAAAAGCTTCAATTTCTGCATGTCATGCAAGCCCCTGATCTGGGGAAGGAAGCTGTTTGCTTCTTGCAGTATTTGCTCTGTGGTTTGGTTTTGTGACTGTGGATTGGGGTTTTGGGGGAACAAAGCAGCTGGATACTACTCTTTATGCCCTGAGCCATACTTTGATAACGTGTTCTTCTGTGATCTGGTATAGGTGACCCTGTTCTGGCAGGGAGGTTGGACTAGATAATCTTTTGAGGTCCCTTCCAGCCTCTGACACTGTGATTCTGTGACCACACCTGACAGTACATGGTACTGAGAACACTGCTTGTTTCAAAAAGGCTGAGCAATGAGCATCTCCTGTGATTAATATGAAAATATAGCTAACAGTTCAATTTATTAGGTCATAGTATAAAGTAAATTTGTGTTTGATGACTCAGTTTTGGAGCTGGTACTAATGAGTCCCTCCAGTGCCTGGAAAAGAAACCAGGACATAAAACACTGTGCAGTGAACAAGAGGAGAAACATTTTACCCTGAATTTATACTGTGTGCTCCTTCTGAGATTCTTCACAGTACAGGCTTGCTCCTCTCCAGTGTACTTTGGGTGAAAAATGCTATCCTGGAAAAAAAAAACAAACCAACAAATTCCTGTTACTGAGGAAGAGCTCTCTGCATTATAGCTAGGACACATTATAGCAAAGGGCCTTTCTAGTCCTGTGTTTTGTTAATTATTATTCATTTTAAGCTGCAAGGAGGCCACAATAATTTTTCCTCTAGAAGGATGTTGCAACTGACCTGAGAAAGATCATCTTGCTGCAAAATAAGCACAAACCCAATTGTGACAGTTTAACATGTTACAGAAATAGAAGTGACAGATGACAGGACACAAGCAGACCACACAGCAGTGAGGAGGACACAGCAGACTGAACTTGTTAGGACAAGCTGCCTTATGTCTTACAGACTCCTGAAAGCTTTGTACAGTAATCATGGATGCCAGTGCAGATTTTCAGCTAAGGATTTAGAATTCTACTGTGGAGCAGAACAAATCACACAGCTCTGTCCTGCCAAGCACTCGGCACTTCTAAAAGAGCCTCCAAAGCAGCAACCCACCATCTCCTCAGGGAGCTTGAATTGATACATGAAAATTCAGTCTAAGTCATTCAGTCTACTTTATAACAACATGGTACTTACATTATCTTCTTCCTGAATTTCCAGGGTGTAGGAAATCACTTCCTCTGGTGTGCATCCTTCTACTTTATTCCACTGCAAAGCAATCCACGTAACGCCAGCTCGAACAAGCCTTGGTGCAGAAGGGGTCTGAGGAATACTACCTGCAGTGTAGCATACCACCTCCTGGCTGTACCCACTGCACAGAGGCAGAGAAGGAGAGAGAGAGGAATCTTAAAAACAACACAAAACTGAAAGAATGAAACCCTCAGTGTATTTAGAGAAATATTTCAGATTTTCAGAAAATCCAGACACTATTAAAAGCACCCAGGTGGAAAAGATGAGCACCTGTAACTAAGTGGAGAAAAAAAATACAGGGTTATGTGTATCCTCACAGTCATTTCAACAGAGCTGATCAGAAAAATACTGAAAAAAATAGTATTTGCCTAAAAAATATTAGCTTATTGCTAACTTGAAGTAGAGGAAAACCTCATTTAACATAGAGGAATTAAACCACAGGAAATAAAGCCCCAAGTGTTCAACTTTCAGATGCTTAACTTTAGATCTAGTTTCCAACTTTTATAGACTCAGAATACAACTTCTACTTAAGCTACACCTCTGAAAGGTGCTTCAGTAAATGTAGTCTCATTGTTTCAGACATCCCCCTCCAAAGAAAGCAGGGAAAATCTAGTCAGCCATGACCACAGATGCTCAGCACCACACAGGAGCTGTCTGGTGCAGGCACAGGTACCTTCCAACCCTCCAGGTTGCCTCTACTCCTTTCCAGCTCCACTCACCCAAACTTCTTCACATTTTAAGTTGAGTATAAAGCTTGCTCTTTTGCACAGCTCAGGTTGCAGCCAGAGAGAGCATCAGAGATGCATGCTCTCATCTCATCTGAAGTAAGTGACTGCTGGAGCAATGCTGGAGGAGCTGAGTGGCTTTGCTTTGGGAAAGGTTTGATTCTAGCAGCAGCGTTAGGAATGGATGTAAACTACAGTACAGAAAGTTCCACCTCAACATGAGGAAGCACTGGAACAGGCTCCCCAGAGAGGTTGTGGAGTCTTCTTCTCTTGAAACTTTCAAGCTCTGTCTGGACGTGTTCCTGTGCAACCTGTGCTAGATTATGGTCTTGCTCTAGCTGGGGGATTTGAATTGATATTCTGTGGAGCTCCCTTCCAACCCTTAACATCCTGTGATCCTGTGATCCCAGCCCATGATGCCTCAAAGTGTATTAAGCAAGTGTAGGAAGAATTCTCTTAAGACTCCATGCAGAACATAATAAATGCAATGGAGATCTGAGAACAAAATTGACAATGTACATATTCTGCTGAATTTTCAGGAGGACCACATCAGAATTTTCAGCTGAAGTTCTTCCAATTTTCAGATCTCTGTTTCTGAAGTAGAAATCTGTTTTGCTCCTTGAAGTCCTCACATGAATTTAATACACACAAAAGCCACATCTCCTTTTCCTGAGTCTTCCTCAAAAATATTTCTTGAAATGGCATAGTTAAAAAAAGAATTCAGCTATAACTAAGACCTGAACAAGAAAAAAAATCCACCTATAACTAAGAGCTGAACAAGAAAAAAACCCACCTATAATTAAGACCTGGACAAGAGCAAAAAAATCATGTTAAATAGTAAGGCCACAAGCATTCCAACCAACCCAAACCATCTTACAACACAAAGTGTTACATGACATTATCATGTCATAGTTTTGAGTGCTGCCTACAAAAATAAGCCATGTGCAGTTGGTGCTTATCTCACAGATTAACACAGAGCAGCTGACCATGAATATAGTTCTTAGTTCGCTCACTTCTCAAGAAGCTGAGGGGAAAAAAAAAAATCAGAGAGAGAAGAAAAAGAACAGAGGGGAAAAAAAAAAAAAAAAAAAGAGGGGGAGAGTTGAAGCATTCCCTAAGATATTTTAAAAATCCAGCAAGAAAAAAGATGCCAAAACTGGGAGCTTTGCACAAAACTGGCAGCTCCTTTCCAGTTGCACTCAGTAGGTCCAGCTCAAGCCTCTCTCTGTCTCCCTCCAGATCAAGTATCACTATGACAGGGAAGGAAGTAGTCTTGCAAGATGTTGGCAAAAGGAACTCTGCACACATGAACTGTTCCCTCATGCATCTTCAAGGGAAAACAAAGAAACCTGAAAAACTTCTAAAGGCTATATATTACTGAGAGGTTTATGTTTTGAAGAGCAAACAATACAGGAACCTCCCTCAGCACAGCACATTGTTACGCACCACTAGTGTTGCCTTTTCTGTCCTCCTTGTAAAAACGATTAGATCCTGTTTAGTTAAGGAGGACAATAAAGCAGCATACAAGGGCACTGGATGTTTAGCTTCTTCACAGCTCAACCTTTCCTGGTCTACTGTCCATCCAGGAGCACAGAGTTCCTACAGCACAATGTCTCTTTGGGCACACTCTGTTTCGCAGCTGTGTCGCATTTTAGCCCAGTACTCCCTAGCGGTTCCTGGAGGATTTCTCATCACCTTAATTTGAGTGCATTTGCTCATATGCAAAGAAAAAGAGAACCCAAAATCCATCTTGCAGGGCCTGCCTTCTCTTGTCCTGGTGCTCTCTCACTCTTCTCTCCCTCCCCATCAGCCAACCCTGCCAGTCCTGCAGGAGAAGGAAGGGACTGTAGTGCAGCAAAAAAGACAGAAGGGCTTTGCTTTAAAACAGAAAAATAAATATATCAAGGTTCCTTTCAAAATCTGTAACTCAACTTCCTCTTGCTTGTTTTTCTTGGTTCATGAAGGTCTCTAGTGGAAATTTTACATAACAGATGTATTCTTTTTCTATCAGGAAGAGACCACAAAACACCATTTAACACCTCAAAAGGAATCTATCTTCTTAGGCTAAGCTCATCCCAGTGAAGCTAAGGCAGTGATTCCTGGGAGGTGAATGATACCAGCAGGGAAGATGTGACTTACTCTAAAGCATTAACAACAGAACAAATGTCAGGTATTTAGTTTAAAACCATGAAGTGAAAACAAACAAGCAAACAACACCCCCCACCCCCAAAATCCCTCTTTACACTTACCTAGTACCAACGTCATTCTGAGCTGCTAATCGAAAGGTGTAACCCAAAGCTGGACAAAGCTTAGTCAGCTTGCAATGCTTCTGGCTTCCAAAGTAACATTCTCTGAAACCACTGTTCCTCTTTCCCTGGAAAGAGAGCAATCTGTAATCAGACAGTTCTGAAAGGAAAGCATCTAGTTTTTATTTTGGAAAGAGCTGTTAAATGATATTAGAATCAGAGGCTTCCATACAGGCACTGTGCAAAGAAAGCTGTGCAAGGTACTGCCAGCACAGCCACACCACCTCAAACAGCACCCAGCAGCAGGCAATCTGCTGTCAGATTCCTCCTCTTTTCAGGTTCTTATCTTCACAAAATGCATCCACAGCTTCTGTCATGCTACTTGAAGTGCAGTTTATCCCATTTGCTAACTACAAATCATACAAGGTAAGGGTGAAGTTACTCTCTGAATTGACGTGACCGCAGGGGCACAGGAAAGCTGCACTGAACAACTCTTGTAAGTGCTCCCCCTGCACACCTCGACGTAAGGCATCCCTGGTCCTTCACACACACTATCCCACAAGAGGGCTCTCGCTCCCCACCGTCCAGGCCCTGGCCAACCTGCAGTCAGAGAGACAAGACTGGCAGAGCAATCCTCTGCTCAGCCCCATGCCCTCCAGGGCAACACAGTTTCACTCATCACTGAGTATTCAACGTGCCAGGTTCTGTACCCATCTCACTGTGCAGAGCACGCAGCATGTGGTGAGCAAAGAGGATTTGCTGAAAAGTGTGGAACTTTGTCAAGAACGTGGATGGGCTTTATGGGAGCTTCACAGCAACATGACCTGGAGCAATGATGAGTTCTCAAAAAGCCAAGATGGGACAGCAGTGAGAGGCTACGGAGACATCTCTCCAGATCTCAAGGCCTCCCTCAAGTACAAACCAGCACGGTTGAGGACAAGGACATTCAGAAGTGCACTCCCACATTGCCACACTTAAACCTAAACCCTTTTCAATCCAACCCAGCTTTGTGTGCCCTGGGGTGAAAACAAAGCTGAGCTTTCTGCAGGTCAGAGACCCCAAGATGACAAAGAACATCTGGCCTCATGCTATGATGTGGCCAGTCTGAAATCTTTCAGGAGACAGGGCTCAGCTCTACTTAAATAATATCTACCTGAGCTAAAGCAGTCTAAAGGAGTTTTAATTTCAGTACCTGAATACAGAATTAATGGACAACTACATTACAAAACAGCCCAAAGCACACCAGAATAGAAACTTAGCAAAGCACACCCATGGGCTCAGACTGGTGCAGGAGATAAAGTTATGCCCACCTCTGCAACTTCTGACTGAAGAGCTCTGCTATGCCATTTACTATTTTTGGCACCTGTCTCTACAGTACTTCAGTTTTATCTCAGTGAAATTAACCCCTGCCCACAGACAGGGCTATTTACACCACCTGATGTCCACAAGGTAGACAGATGACTCCACGTTTCAATGTCTAAGCAGACTAACAGCAACATTATTTATATAGGTGACCTTCACTGTGGTCAAGAACCTCAACTTCTGCTGCTCTGCCTGAACTCCCAGGCACTGCTCTTTCTCTATACATCACTTGCTCTCTTCTCACAGGTAGTTGGGAGACAGAACAAGGGGCAATGGCCTCAAGGCGAGGCTGGGGAGGTTTAGATTAGATATCAGGAAAAAGTCTTTCATGGAGAGAGTGGCCAGGCACTGGAATGATCTGCCCAGGGAGGCGGTGGAGTCACCCGCCCCGGATGTGTTTAAGGGTGGTTTGGATGTGGTGAGAAAGTTTTATCAAATCTCAAATCCTTTGGTATAAAGTTGCCCAGGGAGGTTGTGGATTCTCCCTCCCTGGAGGTGTTCAAGGCCAGACTGGATGAGGCCTTGAGCGATCTGTTCTAGTGGGAGGTGCCCCTGCCTATGGTGGGGGGTTGGAACTGGATGAGCTTTGAGGTCCCTTCCAACCTAAACCATTCTATGATAAAGTTCTAGGATAAAACTCCTTCTGGAGAAAAGTAAAAGGTGACCATAGTGCCTAGCTCAGCAAGAACATATTTAAAACCCAGCCTATACAAAACCTAACCAACAATTCCGTGTTTTAGTAAAATACTCACTCATCAATGCTGCTGAACAGACTTTTATTTTTCTTTCTCTTACACAAACTCTCTTCCATAGGTTCAGATGCTTTAAATATTTTTCACTAACTCTTTAATGAGTTGACCATTTGTAAAGCACCTGAGGGCATTCAGTTTCTTTTTGATTTCATAGAATCATAGAATGGTAAGGTTGGAAGGGACCTCAAAGATCAGCTAGTTCCAACCCCCCAACATAGGCAAGGACACTTCCCACTAGCACAGGGCACTCAAGGCCTCGTCCAACCTGGCCTTGAACACCTCCAGGGAGGGAGCAGCCACAACCTCCCTGGACAACCTGTGCCAGTGTCTCACCACCCTCACTGCAAACAACTTCCTCCTAACATCCAGTTTCAATCTCCCCTCTGCCACTTCAAACCCATTGCCCCTTGTCCTGTCATTACAAGACCTTGTCAATAGTCCCTCCCCAGCCTTCCTGTAGGCCCCCAAATTTCTGCTTCCCTTCATGCATCTCTGCCTTTTTTTTTCTGCAAGAGAACAGAGTGACCAAATGCTAAGCATGGGCTTGATAAACAGCAGTTGCCAAGGAGGAAAACCATGGAAAAAATCTCACCTGCAGCACAATGTCTGAACTGAGAGCAATGGGCCAAGGAAACTCCAATTTCTCAAACCGGTTGGTTAAAGCTTGGCAAAGTTTGCCAAAGATTTAGGTTATCTTTGACTTTACCAGTACAGATTCTGATACTGTATGCATTTTCCTTTCAGAACTGGCATTGTACATTCCCCAGATCCACTCAGAGACTGACTGGTATTCAAATTACTCAGACTGGCTGGTATTTTGGATTCTGTTGGCACTAATTGGAGAGGCTGGCCGATATTTCTAATTATCCTGGCATTAATAGCCTGGAAATAGCCTCTCCGCTCCTTCTCTCCCAAGATTTATGAAAGCACTAATGCTGGCATAATTATAGACAGGAACAACTGGCAGCCTGGTACTGGCTGCCACCCAAGAGTCTTAAAACTTTCCCAGAATCCTTCTCCTATTCTTTGTACACTCGGCATCCAACTTTTAATCCTCTAAATAATGTTTTGCAAGTTGCTTAAAATATACTGTATCATTTCTGCAAAGATTTCTAATCCACAAGTTTCAGAGGGAGAGCAGACACTGCCTGACTTCTTCACCAGCCTGGACAACCCAGATTGTGATGACCATCAAGGCCTGCCTTGAGGAAACAAGAACAATTCAGCCCCACAAATCCATTAGGGTTTGCACAACAGTGGAACACTGCACTTGAACACATTTCAAGCTACACACGCAAAAGAGGATACTTAAGTTTCTCTTAGAGAAAAGAAACTCCAGCTCCAAACTCCAGGCTTCTCTTAGCTTTTACTGAAACAAGGGTTTTCAGACCTTAAATGAGGTTTGCTGACTGCATTCCCTGCAGCAGACATAGTAAATAAATGGGAAAGGAGGAATGGGCAGGTACAGTGGATGCAGAAATAAGAGCCCAGTTCTTCGGAAGATCTCGCTGTCAAAACCCTGAGTAAAAGCTGCCAGTATCAGATTTGCAAGCAGGAGGCAAGCTGGCAGCCTGCTGCTGGCCATGCCAGCAGTAACTTCTGTCTTTGGTTCATACTGGTGATAAAAAGCAACAGACTGATACTCAATGTGACACAAAGCTGCGGAGCAAACTGTCAGCAATTACTAAAGCACACCCTAATGTCTTTGCAAAGCATTTATTGTGCAAGCTTTTATACAGGGGACTGCATTTTCTGGATCTACAAACAAGGAGAAGACAGAACAGGACCTATGAAATATCCCTAAAATACACACAACTCCCAACTTCACCCAAGACTTTCCTCCTGCACATCTCGGAGCAGCAGAACAGCTTAAGGACGCATCTAGAGTGTGGAGAGGAGAGGACTCTGAGGAGACCTTCCAATACTTGAAGGGATTCTACAGGAAGGCTGGAGAGGGACTTTTCCTGAGGGTGTTTAGCAACAGGACAAGGGGGAATGGTTCTAAGCTGAGGGAGAGGAGGGTTAGACTGGATCTTAGGAAGAAGCTCTTCAGTATGAGGGTGGTGAGACTCTGGAACAGGTCGCACAGGGGGGCTGTGGATGCCTCCTCCCTAGGGACATTCAAGGCCAGGTTGGACAAGGCCTTGAGCAGCTGAGTGTCCCTGCCCATGGCAGGGAGACTGGAGTAGATGATCTCTAAGGTCCCTTCCAGCCTAAGCCATTCTATGATTCTGGAGGGCAGGCAGGTGAACAAACACAAGTCCATGCAGGAGTGTGGAGCTCTGTGGCACATTGCTGAGCTGCGCAGCCTGGATTAGCAGATAGAATATCTGCCAGCCTTGAGATGTTTAAGACTTTGTGACAGAATAAAATGATCTCCATTTATCTCTGTGTAAACTTAATTATTAACTATCCATCACCAAATCATTAAGTAGTGTGGCATCTCATCTGTCTCTCTCTTCAGCAAATTCAAATGAGAGACTGCATGAGAATTAAAGCTGCTTCTGAGTTACACACAAAAACACCAACAGGCACTACATGAGAGCGATGTCCTTGTCTCTGACTCAGGAACAGTCCTCCACTTTCCCACAGAGAATAAACAGGATACTCTTGCTATCCATATGTACAAGAGAAACATTTATTTACTACCACTTAATCACAGAATGATCATTTTACATCTAATTAGTAACAAAGGCCTGATTCTTCCAGCAGGGCCTGTGGCACTTTTCAAGGCAGTTGCAGTTTACTGATTTTGATGAATGTTGGTATCTGGAGAAAGCATCACATCCTTTACAGTGATGTTGTCTGTTTGGTGGATTTTTAATGCTGGTGGGGTTTTGGGGTTTTTTTGTTTGTTTGTTTATGTTTGGTTTTTTCTCCCCTTTGATTAGCCTTTTGCTTGCCCTGAGTAATCAATGCTGGCAAAAACGGATCAATTAATTAGCTCAGATCTGTAAGTTCAAAGAATTCAGGTGTGTAAAGTTCATAGAGAAAGAGCCTGAAAGTGGAGTTTGCCTTAATCACTACATGAATTTTATGGCTAGACTGCTATTGCCAAACCCAGCACTTAGAGGTGGAGGCATGCTCAGATCCTACTGAGTGTCAAGATACTTGAGCAGCTGAACTCATCTTTCACTCTGCTGTTAAATAATGAAGACTGTCCTCCACAGTTCTTCAGGCATTTTGAGTTAAACCAGTTTATTAGCAGGGCATTAGAAGTGAAATTCAAAGGCCTACATCAGTACTGAGAAAGAAAGAATTTGCATTTTCCAACTAAGATGTAACACCAGTCACGTTACAAATGATTTAATCCCCTTTGGAGGGAAAACAGTGGAAAAAGAGGCATAGTTTTACCTATCAACTACTCTGTCTTCCAGGGTCTGCAGACCAGGAAAAAAGCTAAAACTAAACCGAAGAAGTTGGGTCTGACTGGCAGAGCTTGAGCATTACAACCCTCCCTTCAACAAATCAGGTCAGAATGCAACGCACCTAACTCCAATGAGGTAACAAAAGCAGCTTGCTTGTGGTTCATCTAAAGTTCATCTGATGAGACAAGAGAAGGTTTCTGAGGCATATATAGAAAAGACAGAGAGTGGGAACAGTACTGTGCCTATTCTCAGGTAGATACAGTGAAGTATAAAACCTCAAACACTTTTCTCCTGTCCCTTGAGAGTCATCCAGAGAAGGAGGTGCCCTGTGGTAGGTATGCAGGGTGACATGGGCTTTGCTGAGGAGTGCTACATCCAGAGTCACAGGGAGACCCCTCCAGCAGCCAGCTGGCACTGATGCACCTCAGCCCTTGGGACTTCCCAACTGCAGCCACAGAGAGATGAGATTCTGTCCTCTCAACACAATTTACAGCCTCACCTCATCCCAGAGCTGTCGAACCTGCTGCTTCTGCTGTTGTCTTACAGCAGCTCTTTACTTTTTGCATATGCCAGCAATATCACCTATGCTCCTGGCTGCATTTAAAGATGCTATAAACTATGCCTCTACCCTGTGAAATAATAGGAGGAACTAGCTGAGATGCTGTTGAGCATCTGACATACTCCCAAGATTTGAATTGCCTCAGAAAGACACAACCTGCTATGCATCATGCTGGAGCCTTTCCCTCAGCAGCAGTGGTTAGCACAGCTCGAGCTGTCCCTGGGATACAGTTGGACAGCCTCATCCAACCACCTCCATCACTTCCCATGTTTCTCATGCATGATGCCAGTTTTGTTTCTATAGCCTGAGGCTACAGCCCTTAGAGGACAGCTTTCCAGGACCTGCACATTGCTTTTGCCTTGCAAGGGCTTTCCATAGCTCACCCACAAGCTATCCTTCCCAGTAAGAGACTTCCCAAGGCAGATTGCCATCTTAGCTCCACCATTGCATAGATTTCTTGTTCTCCACTTAGGCAAAGTCCTCTTTGCTTTGCAGCTACAACTTAATTTCCTTCTGATTGCTGATTTTCCCCTGTTTATGTTTTATTCTGTGCCCTGTAGCTAATGAATGTAGCTCTAGCTGAGATCTGGCAGAGTGCTTGCTGTTGCCTGGCAAGAGTTCTCCTCTTCCCTGATGTATTTATTCCTTGATTTCACCAGGACACAGTGTGGCATTGTAACAAACTTGGTGCTTTTGCTTACGTGGAGTTCACACAAACAAGTGAATGAGTACAGGACACTGCAATATAATTCTCTTTTGTACTTGGCTGCATAACTCCAGTAGCTAACTGCACCCTACACTGGAAGCACAACATGCAGTGCTGTGTGAAACAGCTTGCTGAGCTCACCATAGCAGGTAGATGAGGCTCCTGCCATCTTCAAAGTTTGTCTTCAGTGAGCCTTAATAGGAAGTTTTAATTCTTAGCAACTCAAAATTACCTTTCTGTTTCATAACACAGGGAAAATAAATTCAGAGTTAATGCCACAGGTATAGCTTCTATCTCAGGACCAGAAAGCTACATTTCAGTTGGGAGTCATATCAAACTCCTGGACATGCACCAAGTTAATTTGTGCAGGGCCACTTTCTTCCATCTTTGCTGGCTACCCATCCACTGAAGTCTCACATTTCAGGATCGTTACTGAGAAAACAAGGAAATGAAAATAGCCTAAGGGAATCAGGATGCTTTAGTTTTCCCCCAATTGGTACATGAGTTAGCCCAAATCAAATTACTTTTGCCCTGTGAAAAGCAGACATCATAACAGTTCCTTCAGGAGACAAAACTCTAGGTATATAACCTGTCTTAAAGGGTTTACAGGACAAAAAAAATTTACAATTGCCTTATATGCATCAAAAATTATGACCAAGCTCCATGTGGACAAAATTAACACCAAAAATATTTGCAGTGTAGCGATACTGTTGTTGGTCTTTCTTCTGACAAGTCCTCCCGTGGCTTCCCTTCCTTTTGCAGGTTGGAATTGTTCACATTCCCACTGCTTGGTGCTGTTATCTTCTCGTGGCTCCAAGTTACTGGAAGCCTCACAAAAGATCACAACTGCAGTCAAGGTGTCACAGAAGATGTAATTGGATCATCTTGGCCCATACTTTTGGAGAAAGATCTTTTTAATCTCCTTTTCACTGACCTCACATTCTACTTCTTTTTTTTTCCTTCTCTGCCAACCTTCCCTCTTCTGAGGTGCAGCAATCCATTCTGAAATTATTGCTCCATTTTAATCCAGCTCAATGGCTTTCTCATCACACAGACTCCGCTCGCTGTGCCACTGCACACAATAACTGCACAGTGAGCAGTTCCAAGCACCCAACGTGTAGCAAAACGATCTGGGAACATGTTAGCAGTGAAATGAAGGAAAAAATTCACAACAGAGCACTCCCTTTGGGAGTTTAGATTACTAAAACCCTCCAGAGATGCTTCTCAGACTGTACAACTAACCACCCCTTCGCAATCTTCATTTCCTGACCAATCACCTTTTTCTCTTTACATGTTGCTCAAACCTCTTCTGTCACCAGATATGTATTTTTTTTCCTCCAAAGATGGTATTCACTGACTCATGCTTTCTGCAGAAATATGGCTTGCACAACAGAGAGGAGGCAGAAAGGGATGGAGCAGGGACTCACAGCAGGACCCACCACCCAGAAAATCTGGCTTGTGGCACTCTGCCCAACAGCAGGCTGCTCCCTAGCGATGGAGGATCTTTGGGACTGGGAAACCTGTTTCCTTTTGTGTCTGGAAGGGGACTAATTGCCACTGTGTGTGTAAAGGACACCTTGAACACATTCTCTGTAGGAAGGGCTGCAAAGTGATGCCTCTTCTCCCCTGAGGCAGGAACAATGTTTTACCCTCAACTGGCATCCAAAAGGAAAAGACCACAAACAGAACTTTCAGATACATTGCAAGTGGTTAAATAGTAATAATGCTAATTAACAAATAAAGTGCACCAAACAAGCAATAAAAAGTTACATTTCGAGAGTACAGAAGCAGAACACAGTTTCTGCCTAAACTACGCTGAGTGAAAAGTTTGTCCCTCCCTGCCCTTTTCACCTTTCCATCTCTTCACCTAGTGCCATGAGGATTTAATTTGCTTACTTCTACTTTTTCCTGTACTTAATTATTTTCCTTTCCTCAGCAAATCCTTGTAAAGTCTGAGTGCCATTTATTTATGTATTTATTTTGACTAGTTACTACTTACCTCATCCCACTCCAGAAGGTAGCTGGTGATTTTTGAACCATTATCAATGGGTGCCTATGACAAAAACAAACAAAAGGTGATGTTGGGAAGAAGAGAAAACTGCTTTCCCTCCAGGCAAATGAGTCCAGTTTAAAGTGAAAGCAAAGCTTGGGGCTTGCACACAGCTTGGCAGCCTCTTAGCAAATACCGAGAAGGAGCTGGATGTAATGAAACACATACATTTTAAAAGTCAAGGCAGTGCACAGGGAGGGAGTTGTCAGAGTACAGCAAGTTCAAGTCCCTTACTGAAAATGACTGTCTCAGCTTTCAATTATTTTCAACAGCTACATTCACTGCCAGTAAACTCTATTTTTCACTGCCTACTTGCCCAGCCCAAGCGTTACCTACCTTCCATTGTAAGGTTAAGGAGCTTTTGGTCCTGTGCGAGGGTTTGGGTGGGAAGGGACACTCTGGTGCTGAGCTGTGAGTGGTGAAGCTGACTGGCTCTGAGCAGGATCCCTTTACTGAGTTGTACGTTGCATATACCCTGGAAATGATATTGAAATGGGTTATGAATCTGCTGACAGCCATGAGATGAGACAGCACTGCCTTGGCCATGCCACCTGACTACCAAAGCAGCCATGACACCCATGATAGATTGCTCACAGACCTGTGACTATCACTACTCCATTTGATACAAGTATGCAAGAAAATTCACAGTAGAAGAAAGTAATAGTGCATCATGCAAACACTTCTACAGACAAATAAGTTATCATAGAATCATAGAACGGTAAGGTTGGAAGGGACCTCATCTAATTCCAACCCCTTGCCACAGGCAGGGACACCTCCCACTAGTACAGGTTACTCAAGGCCTCCTCCAACCTGGCCTTGAACCCCTCCAGGGAGGGAGCAGCCACAACCTCCCTGGGCAACCTGTGCCAGTGTCTCACCACCCTCACTGGAAAGAGCTTCCTCCTGACATCCAGTCTAAATCTCCCCTCTGCCAGTTCAAACCCATTGCCCCTTGTCCGGTCATTGCAAGATCTTGTCAATAGTCCCTCCCCAGCCTTCCTGTAGGCCCCCTTCGGATACTGGAAGGCTACTATAAGGTCTCCTCATCATTATCTTTGCTCTCCACAACTACTTCCTTTCCTATTGCCAGACCTTCACACACGGAGCTAAAATCCCCTTTACAACACAACAGAAATGATGATCTCATGAAAAAAAGGTGTAGGCTTTAATGCCTTGTTTACACTTGATTCCCACATGGTGGAAACTAATAGTCTCCTTTCATGGGTACAATTTTCTCCTACATAGCTCAGGTGTCAACACTTAGTTGAACAACTCCATGAGCTGGAGCTAAAACAGCTCACAAAAATTCCTCTGATGAACTAAAAATCTCCAAAGCAAATCCTCTACACACAATACAAAATAATGTGGGAAAGTGAATACAATCTAGTTGAGCACTTCCTCACGAGGTCCTTTGCTCTGAGAAATTAATGATGTTATTTTTTCCCCTTCACATTTTCCATGCAGCAAAAGGAAAGCACAAATTGGAAGTCCTCTACTCAAAAAAAAAAAAAAAATATATAGTTCAAGCCTTGACCAGACGATGACCCTGAAGCTGGCTCTAACCATTGTGTACTTGAATGTTTAAGAAAGGGCAGCTTCTAAATTTGTTCTCAGTAGATAAGAGTAACTTACGTACAGTGGCCACCTACATAGAATCAAACCTTTTGGGAGTGGTGCGCAAGAACTATTACAGTGATGCTTTGCCCATCACCTGTTGGCAGTCAGGAGTGAAAAGAAGTGCCAATGTATTAATTAAGTCTGCATCTGGCAAATGGTAGGTAGGTGTGCGCTAGACATCAGCATGGCCAAGCATCAAACACATACCATGGGCCAATGCAACCCTGCCAAAATGAGCATCTTCAGTAAGTCACTGAAAGCCTGAGCACAGCCATCTCTGAAGGTACCAAAATAATATTACTTGAAGAAATGCAGGTGGTATGTTCAGAGAGAATCAGCTTGTCCTGGGTGCCCAGGCGCAGCAGGGCAGAAGCAAGCACCACAGCTTCTCTGTGTGGACACAAAGCCCTGAGAGATGCTGCCAAGGTTAAGGAGACCCAAGGTGACTGTGCTGGTTTGAGGCTAATTGGAATATTAATAGAGAAAATTATATTATAGGCTGTGAAAGGAAAACAATGGTGATGTCTACTTCACTCATAGGCTTGCTGAGATGTTTAAGACTAAGAATACAAAACAAAGGTAAGACACTCGGGCACAGACACTCTGGGGCTGTCTAGCAGCTTCTGGCCTCCTTCTCTCTGCCGAATAACCTCACTAACCACTTTCCTTCTAACCCCCCTGGCTGATCCTCCAAACTCACCTTGTGCATATGGCAAACCTTGGGGTAAGGTAGAGGGGTGGGGAGAAGGTGGAAGGGTGGTTGGGAGCCCCTCCTGGGGACTCTGATTTCTGGGAGGAGAATTGTGTTTCTGTATTGCCTTTAACTTGTATATTTCTGTAACTATTCCTGTCTATTGTGTATATCTCTGCTTGTATATTGTGCTGAGCTGTAAATAGAGCTTCAGTCCTTAACTTCCAGCCAGCTGAGTTCTACTCTGGGTCATTTTACAAAGTGTGGGGGGCCCTATAAATTTCTTTACTTCAGAGATTTATTTCTTCATAGTCATTAATGTATAACTATTGGAGTGAACAATAAAACCCTGCTGTGGAGAGCAAGCAGCCAGCCTTACCTGTGTCGGTTCCCTCTGCTCCTCAGGCTGCTGCTGTTTAAGACTGACTTTTACATTTAGCAGTCACTTTTTAAAGAATAGTTATTGCTAACTGTTCACAAATTATGTATAACTTGGGAAACTGCAGGAAGGTGGAGAGAGCTGTAGGTAGGTAGTCAGCCAAGATTTGGGGCAAACTGCCACAATGCTCCTGAACATCACACCAGACCTCAATGCCATGCTGTGCACGGGGACTGTGCTGCTGTTTGAAGCTGGCTTTAAAAGTGATGCTCGGGTGCTTACAGCAGGAAGCTCAGCAGTGTTTTACAGCCCTCTCCTCCTTGCTACCATCCATTTACTGCTAGGACTGGGACTCCTGCCCAGCCCTCGAGCCTGCATCTTTTACTTATTTACAAGAAGCTACTTCTTGTCCTGTGCTTCTACTTGAAAAGATCAATTTTAGGAGTCCACTAGAAAGTACTCTTTAAAAAAAGGAAGCCATAGTGTCAGAGCACGAGAGACACATTTTAGTGTTGAGTCTTTTTTAGACCTCAGAAGCGAAGTGTTTGCTCTTTGAAGTTGTACAAACAGGAGCAGCCTTGATGTGAAAAAACAAGGCAAACCTAGCCCTTGTCTGGAAAAACAGAAGGAAACAATAGACAGGAGTGAAAAGAATTTTTTTTTTAAAGGATATAGAGCATAAGTGAACAGGATGTCAATTTGAAACCTCAGTTCATAAGCAAAGTCTTTCAAAAAACACAACATGAATAGGTGACAACATAGTGTTAAAAACATTGAGGAACAAAACTCAGAATGTGTTAATAATAATGTGTAAACCACAGTTTTAGAATCAAAGAGAAACAGGCTCTGAAAACATCAAGACAAGCTAGTGTGAATCCTTTTTCATTTTAAACAAATGCTGAGTTGGTCAGATGGATCTGCAATCAGCAGGTTTACCTCACAAAGCAAGGATCATTTAGGAAGAAACTGCACTAGTGTACTTTCAGTGCTAGCACATCTGTGTTACAGTAACTGAAGAAGCACCTGCTGCTTGAGTGAAACGTTTAAGAATCATAGAATGTCAGAGGGTGGAAGGGACCTCAAAAGGTCCAGCCCCACCTGCCAGAGCAGGATCACCCCGAGCAGATCACACTGGAACACATCTGGGTGGGTCTTGAATATCTCCAGAGAGGGAGACTGCACAACCTCCCTGGGCAGCCTGTTCCAGGGTTCTGTCACCCTCACAGGGAAAAAATTCCTCCTCAGGTTCACATGGAACCTCCTATGCCTCAACTTCCACTCATTGCCCCTTGTCCTGTCACTGGGCATCACTGAGCAGAGCCTGGCTCCATCCTCCAGGCACTCAACCTGCACATATTTATAAACCTGAATGAGGTCACCCCTTAGTTTCCTCCTCTCCAAGCTAAAAAGCTCCAGCTCCCTCAGGCCCTCTCTTCATACGGAAGATGTTCAACTTCCTTAAGCACCCTGAAGAAAGCAAATCCTCAAGGCTCACTTGCTGCCAAATGGCACTCCAGGGCCTTTGCAGCAGAGCTGCTCTCCGGCCACCCAGTTCCCAGGCTGTGTGGGGCAAGGGGACAGTCCACCCTGCACTGAGGACACTCCTCCTCACTGTATCTCATAAGGTCCCTGTTGGCTTGTCCCACCAGCCCACACAGATCTTGCTCAGTGGCAGCTCTGCCTTCAAATGTGCTGCCTGAAACACTTGGTGTCAGCTGTAGACCTCAGAGGTATCCCCCTCAGTGGGGTACCTCTGGGAAGCATGAGGTATTCCACTTTCAGAAACAAGCACTATTCCAGGCCTGTTATAGATATAGACAGAAATATGGATGTGGGTTTTTTTCCTCTTACCATATAAATAAAACCAGAATGACAGAAAATGTATTGTTCAAAAAGCTTTCAAGTGATTGTCCACACTCTCCTAACTTAAAGTCTCAGAAAAACCCATCAGAAAATATTTAGATGCCACTAGGAAAAAAAAAAAACAACCCCAACACCTACAGAGGTGATCCTTGAAATTCTGAGAGAAACCCATCAGAAAATATTTAGAAGCCACTGGAAAAAAACCAACACCTACAGAGGTGATCCTTAAAATTCTGAGAGAAATCCGTCAGAAAATATTTAGAAACCACTGGAAAAAAAACAACACCTACAGAGGTGATCCTTGAAATTCTGAGAGAAATCCATCAGAAAATATTTAGAAGCCACTGGAAAAAACCAAAACAAACACACACTTACAGAGGTGATCCCTGAAATTCTTGAGTTGCTCCCTCCCTGGAGGTGTTCAAGGCCAGGTTGGAGGAGGCCTTGAGTGACCTGTACTAGTGGGAGGTGTCCCTGCCTATGGCAGGGGGTTGGAACTAGATGATCCTTGAGGTCCCTTCCAACTTTACCATTCTATGAGTCTATGATTCTCTGGGTAGTTGGATTAAAAAACTTTCCCATTTATTCACATCTAATTCAAGAGTCTCTATTTAAGTGACATTCAAAGTCATACTAACTCACCTGACGTGATAATCTGTTGCTGGTCTAAGGTCTTTCAGGCTGTATTCTAATTCTTCTCCACTGCAGGAAAAAAGCCCAAAGCAAAATCAGTCAGTTATGAAAAGCAGCATCCCACTCAGCACAGCTAGTGACTTGCCAGTGACCACCCAACTCCCTCATATTGTGACCTGAAGGAAGACAAAAAAATCTCCCCACAGAATCCCAGCAGTGAACAATGTATCAACAGTTTGTCAACATGTTTCATGTTTCTTCAAAACTTTATAAAGCTGTGTGTGCCCAGGAGAAAAGTTACTATCACCCCAATTTACAGAGTGAACTATCTGTGTGGGTTCATTTCAGTGCTACCCTTACATTTTGTTGATACTTGCATGAAGCTCATTGTGCTTTTCAACCCTCAAGGAGCTGAAAAGAGCAAAATTTCAAAATACCATACACAAAGTCACTGAACTTCAGAGGAAAAAGTATAGTTTGTTTCACAACCATTTCACTGATTTGCTTTCTCTTCCAGAACCATACTTTCTGTGAGGACCAAGGCAAGAAGATATTTTATTAATGACCTAACAGCTGGACCCAGATCTCTTTCAATAGCAAGAAGAGTAAAAGTACACTTTCAGACATATTAGGAAAAAAAACAGCACATAATTCATTAATTTCAAATGCAGCCAACAGAGTCAGGACTATTCTTTTTACTTGTGGCTTGTTTGCTGGTAAATGAACCCCACACTCAGTCGATGTGTTGCCAGTTCTGTGAAGACTGAGGTATGGGTCGGTGCTCAGCAAGTAAAAGCCATCTCATGGAAGTGCTTGGCTTATTCAGGATTTTATTAAAATATGGCAAACAATGCAAACCTAAATTTAGCATAAAGAAATACTTCATAGCTCACTGGAAAAATACAAGGAGATGTCTCAAAATCAAGAGAACAAAACCATCCAGAAAAGAGATGCCTGTTGGGTTGTCAGAAAGCCATCCAACTCCCCACCCTCAACTTTATTTTGTTCATATAATCCAGTGCTGTGCAAAACTAGGTTTTGTTTTTTTCCCTTCTGAAATAAGTGCACCTTCTTGCACAGACAATGTATTCAACATATTGCAGACTTTCTTCTGCCTACAGTAATAATGACAACTGCTGCTCGTGATGGAGCACCTTAACCTAATGGCCGTCCTTTGGCCAGCAGCAGGAGACAGATTACTATGAGCAGCTTTAAAACAGATGCACAACATTTCATAACCAGGACAAAATGTGCAGTCATCACAACAGCAAGCACAAGAAGTACTAGACAGTGTCCTTCCCATTTTAAGAGCTCAGCAGTACACATTAACCTATAGAGATGGCTCACAAACAGCTAGTGTAAATACCAGAAAAATATCAGGCACCATTTCCCAGTTAATATGCTCTTTTTCTATTACCCAAGGCAGTTCATGCAGATCCACCTTTAGCATGGCTCAGAGGAATACTCTATAATTCACTGAACGTCTTAAGAAAGGAGATGCTTTGGCCTCAAGAGGTAATTCCATAAATGCTGTATCACCTGGACTTTATTTAATGAGATTTGGGAAGGATTAGCTTTTTCACAATAGCCAAGGTCACATCTCAAAATTTTCTTTCCTAGACGTCATTGGTAGGGGGAAAGAAAAGCATAAAACCATATGTACTTGATCACAAAGTGAGCTCAGAGGATCACTGGAGGGAGAGACAGTGAAATCCCCCAGAATTTTTACTGAAGGCTGGTGAGAGCCAAGTATTTGGCTTTTCCTGGGGAGCCTACACAGCCTGCTTGGCTGCCTCCCCTGCTCATCTAAGGCACCACAAAGCAGTAAAGCCCCCGATCTTTTGCTCAACCCAGCTCACAAAGCAAGCTTTAGCGCTTTGAATTCTGCAAGGCCACACAAAGGTAGCCCATTAGGACAGCAGATGTCCTGCCCCACAGGGTGTACCTGAAAGGCTTTGACATTTAGCAGAAAAGGCAGCACCGCATGCAAGGTCTGCCACGTGCCGAGGAGGTGGGAGGGGAAGGCAATTAGGGACCTTGTGCCATGCACTCAACCAGCTCCCTGCAAGCTCCTGCAGCCAGAGGGGCTGATGGGACTGCCAGCAAGTGGTTACTGGATGTTCACACGTGTCGTTGATGGGCTTTCCACAGCCTGGAAAGCTCAGAAAATTTATTCCCACTCGAAACACAAGTGTAAAAATGCTGCTGTTACCTGTAAATTATCTTGTATTTTCCATCCCTCCCTTTATCCGATAAGGCAACCTCATAGGTACAGGTGTAAGGCAAACCATTGTTGTGTCTATCAGCATTTAGAAGGCCAGTGGGAGGTGACCAGGAAAGTAAAACTGTTCTTGCTTGAATATTTGTAACCTAGAAAAGAAACACCAGTTACTCTGAATTCCAAGAAAAGACTCTTAAGTATTTGCTTTTTTTTGCTTTGCATCTTCACAATCAATTCGTTGAAGGAAATTTCAGGGTTAGAGGAGAAAAGTAAAGGGTTGTCAACGGTCATCAACATAAAAATACAGACTCATGGTGGGAACTAATCTCCAGCAGATGAGGAATACAGAGAGATGTCCCCCTGCAGGGAACCCGCTCGTCACTGTCTGAGCATCCAGCAAAGGATGACTTGCATCATTCTGCAGCTACCTGCTGCTGTGGCCATGGCCAGAAGGGTAGTGGAACTAACTGGAACAAAGACTTTCTCCTGCAGTGTTCTGTCTGCAATTATTTTTATAAAGCTTTTGTTAGGGAGATTCTCTAATAAAACTCTGGTGGCTTTTTCATTCACCCTGTTCCTCCTTGTAAGCTAAACTGCGATCACTCAACTGCAAGTAAGTAAAAAAAACCAAAACAGACCATGCCAGCCAAACAAATCAACCTGCGAGGTTACACTGACCCAAAAGCATAAGGGAAAAATCAATAGGGGCCCAACGTGTCAATTGAAAAATTAGAGTACAGCTTAATCACTTTGTGCCCTCAGAGAAAGGCTGCATTGTATGATCTGCAGCCATCCTTTTGGTGCAACACCTCAGTGGCGGAAGGGTGAGGATTCTCTTTTACTAAAAGACTGTAAAAATACCTCAAACACCTGCATCAAAGCAACTTTCTCATTCCACCAAGTGCAGCTGGAAGCACAGGCCCAGGTAACTCTAGACCCAGCTTGCAGCACTAGCACCGCCTTTCTCACCAGGAGAGCCTGCTGGCACCCTGCCGGAGGCATCGCTCATCGGCTGCACGTACCAAACAGCAGCTTCCCAGAGAACAGCCTTCTGTTATCAAGCCAAGAAAGGGGAGGGAAAAAAAAACCTGCCCTTCACCAATGTCTCCAAAGAAATAAATAACAATAGTTGCACTGGTTATCTTGGAAAGACAGCGCAACGTTTTCATGCGTGCCTTCAGAAAAAAAGCCCAAAGGGAAGCTCAAAGCCTCCACAGCTTCAAGCTCTCTGCCACCAACTCTCCTTTCCTAGTGAAAACAACCAAGCTTTTCTTCCTGAACTGCAGTGAAAATGTTGAGAACATTTTGTTTTAATCCAGGCTCCACGCAGAAGCAGCAAAGCGTGAGGCTTCATATTTTCTTTATCCCTTTCTCCCGTGCATTAAATTTCACTAGCTCTATCATTTTAACAGACTTTTCCAACACACAGTGCAAAACTTTGTTATTTCAGAACGTGCAAGATGAATGATGCAGGTGCTCAGTTGCACTTTTTTTCTTGAGACAATTGAAACACCTTGCCCATAAATCATTTGGCAACAAAATAAAGAGAAGGCTTCCAGGAGACCTTATAGTAGCCTTCCAGTATCTGAAGGGGGTCTTCAGGAAGGCTGGGGAGGGACTATTGACAAGGTCTTGTAATGACAAGACATGGGGCAATGGGTTTGAACTGGCAATAGCCAACTTTCAATAGCCAAGTTTAACCTCCCTGTTATGTTATTTACTTGAATACGTTCATTTGTTCTGTCTTGGATGAATTGAAAGAGCATCATTTAAACTGGCAGAGGGGAGATTTAGACTGGATGTTAGGAGGAAGTTGTTTGCAGTGAGGGTGGTGAGACACGGGCACAGGTTGCCCAGGGAGGCTGTGACTGCTCCCTCCCTGGAGGTGTTCAAGGCCAGGTTGGACGAGGCCTTGAGTGAGCTGTGCTAGTGGGAGGTGTCCCTGCCTATGGCAGGGGGTTGGAACTAGATGATCCTTGAGGTCCCTTCCAACCTTACCATTCTATGATTCTATGATAAGGTTGATACTTGATTAGATAGCTTCAAAGAATCTTGAATGATTGAAGCATGGCAGAAAATTCAATTTTTTTGAGGGATATGTACACACGCACATGTGAATGGAACTGTGACATTTAGATATTTAGAGCTAAAAGGCTGCATTTTAAATAATATTTTGATGGGAAAACTGGACAGCAAGATCCAAACAGATTTATTTTTATATTGTTTTTTTTTTAACATACATCACTACTATGCCAGCTCAGCCCGTCAACGCACGGTTTCTTTTATTATGGAAATATGCTTGCATAATTGTTTTTTTTTCATAAATTCAGACAGACTTGGAGCTGGAGGCATGCTATGCTGCCAATGTTCTAGTGAAATGTTTTTCTCTATGACTACTCACGAGGACACACGTATATATCCTGCGTACGGCAGAAACTCTGCCCTTTCGTGAGCTTCAGCAATCTGTAAAAAGTTAGGTCCCTGGTAGTTTCTTGAAATAAGAGAAAGTAGCTGCTGGACTAACAGCTAGAAGCTGTCAAATTGTTTTTCTGAAGTCAAATGTTTCCACTCGGGGATAAAGTACTGGAGTCCTGTGTGAAGTTCTGGAGCCCCCAGCACAGGAAGGACATGGAGGTGTTGGAGTGGGTCCAGAGGAGGCCACAAAGATGATCAGAGGGCTGCAGCAGCTCTGCTATGAGGACAGGCTACAAGAGTTGGGGCTCTGCAGCCTGGAGAAGAGAAGGCTTCCAGGAGACCTTAGAGTAGCCCTCCAATATCTGAAGGGAGCCTACAGGAAGGCTGGGGAGGGAGTATTGACAAGGTCTTGTAATGACAGGACAAGGGGCAATGGGTTTGAACTGGCAGAGGGGAGATTTAGACTGGATGTTAGGAGGAAGTTCTTTCCAGTAAGGGTGGTGAGACACTGGCACAGGTTGCCCAGGGAGGTTGTGGCTGCTCCCGCCCTGGAGGTGTTGAAGGCCAGGTTGGACGAGGCCTTGAGTGACCTGTACTAGTGGGAGGTGTCCCTGCCTATGGCAGGGGGTTGGAACTAGATGATCCTTGAGGTCCCTTCCAACCTTACCATTCTATGAAAACTCCAAAGCCAGTCTCTCCAGCTACCCCCATGAACTTCTCACTGACCCAGCATCCAGAAGGGCTGCTGCCCTGCTCTGGTGCTGTTATGTAAACACTGACTTCTGGTAGAGAGTTAAAAATAAACACCAGGAATCGTTAACTACAGTTCTTAGCTGCGCTGAGTAAACAGGGCAAGTGCAGTAAAGCAAGTGAGGGGTCACTGTCTGCACGATAAAGTCAGAGAAGGCAAATCTATGCTTTCCCTGGGCACAGAGAGCAGCACAGAGCGGTGCACGTCAGCATGAGTGCTGGCAACAGGTTTATTTGAGTGGCTTGAGATAAAACTATCTGCTGCTCCTAGGCTAACAGGCTCCATATCATATCCCATTTACCAGCCCAAGGCATATCTCCTCAGTATCTGATTTGTGTCCAAAGCCACTACTTAACTTCACCAATGAACTCCTACCCAGAGTAGGAAGCACCAGCTCTGCTGTGAAAGGACAAGTTAAATAAATGGGGTTAGCATATGCTGAGAACAACAAGCATGCACTCACAAACCAGCTCAGTAGCTTTAACTTCCAATTCTCTTACTTCTCACTCACTCCAAGAAGGGAAACAAGCACCTTTCAAAAGATACTGANTCTATGATTCTATGATCTGGACCAGCCCTTGTTGTGCTGTAAGGAACAGCAGAGCCAGCATCATCATGGTAGGCTTAATGCCGCTACTCAGCTTGCAGACAGAAATACCTTGCTGGAAGTTTATTGTTCAGTAATGGTGCCCTAATCCCAACCAACCAAAACATAAGCAGCCAGAGCACCTCTTCCGAGGCTGAGCAGGTAAACCTTTGTGCTGCTTTCTCATTACCCCATCCTGTCTCATCTGTCCCCAGAACTGCTGTGCTCTCTTTGAACGGGACTGGCTTGGCCTCCTAGCCGCGACCTAACAAAAGATTCTCCCACAAGGAGTTTTGTGTGTCTGGTGAAAAGCACAGTTAATTAGTTTCTGAAAACTTCTCAGTTTACACAGTAAATGCCTTCCTTCTAGGCTATCAAAACTCGGCGGTGTAAATAATTATTTTATAAAAGCCCCTGGGAAAGAATCCCAACTCCTGCGCTACTTTAATAAGGTTACAAGGCTGATGAATATCGGGGCCCTGCCTGTCTTTCAGGTAAGGAACAATGTTTCTGTACAACTTTCATTATCTTTCAAATTCCGGGTTAGCATTCACAGGCATCGTGTGGTTTGGGGTTTTATTGTACGTGTGAGAACTACACTGCAAGCAACCTTCATTTACTCCCCCGAGGGCAATGTTTGAAAGACACGAGGGTCAAATGAATTCATGCTTATTACCAGGTCGAGATTCTGCTTTTAAAGCGTGGCTCTAATCCTGCAAATTTAGGCAAAAATCCTGATGATTAAATATGAGTATTGCTGCAGAGCGAGTCAGCAGGAGTAGGCTGCCTTTTGGGAAGTCAGACCAATGTTTGAGCTCTGACTCTGTGGACCTGTGGCATTACCCTGCAGGAGGTGATGTCCCCTGAGCTGTGCAGCGGCTATATTGCGCCTGCCCCCCACTTAGGAAACCCAGAATCAGGTTTCCCTTCCTTCACTGAGGCATTTCTTTGAGAGAATGCTTGCTTTGTCTGTGGTGATGTGAATTACAAATGTATTTCATTTTCACTAAAAACATGGCCGGGGAGTGGGGGGAGGGAAACAAGCAAAAGGCTTCTTTTATAACTTTTGCCATCAATGGGATAAAGCTACAATTAAGTTTGGTTGCTCGACTCACAAACAGGTAAAAAGCTTTATCCAAAATCTGGGTTTGAGAGTAAATCAATAAAAGTGTGGATATTTTGTACTTGGAAAGATGAAAGAGACTTGCTACACAAAGTAGCTGCACAAAGTAGATTAAAGATATGGTATAGGTGATTCTGCTTTGGCAGGGGGGTTGGACTTGGATGATCTTTTGAGGCCCCTTCCAGTCCCTGACATTCTGTGATTCTGTGAAAGACGGCTCCAAGCAGTATCATGACTGAAAAGTCTCCTGCAGGAGTTGCTCAGAGGGCTGATCCTTTCAGATGGCAGAGACCTGCTTGCTTGGACAAACCAAAGCTACATGCTGCAGATTCAGCCTCACTCCACTTGCCACTGACTTCCTGCTCTGTGCCCTTCCATTTTAAGAGTGTTATTTCTTTCTCTACAATTGTTTTTCCATACACTGTTCTATTGTTCTATTTTTCACTCATATATGCATGAAGCTTACCAAGAAGGAAGGTCCAGTTGACTAATTCTGCATAGTGTGATGCATTTCCATCAGATATAATACTGACTATACACACGCATAATCAGAGCAATTGATGAGTTGTGACTCTCCTATGAGTTTAATTATTCACAAATGTCAAAGTTACAGAGAAAATGACAGTCCTCAACATCTTCTCACTAAATGGCATTTTACTGAACAAGAATTTGTCATGATTTAGGAAAAAAAAAAAAAAAAAAAAAAGAAGGNAAAAAAAAAAAGCAAGGAAAAATTTCGGAGTATATCTTCAGTTATTTGCTCCTCTCTGCTTTTGATGTTCTGGTTACCATAAATCTAACTGTACAGAGCTCAGAATCCTGCAAACAGCTCAAACAGTGTTTCTCTCCTTACCTCTGCAGATAATAAGTATAACATAACATTTTTCACATCAGCTTTCCTGGTCTTTGTAGGAGGCATTTTACCAGATGAGCAACATTCAGGTATTTACCAGTACAAAAATATTGGCTCAGTCTCTACAATAGACTCGTTTGGAGCTAAGTGCACTTTCTTCCCTTCTGATCTCCCAGAAACTCTTCTTTCAAGACTCCAGCTCTGTATTGTCACTTGTTTCTACAGGAAACAAAGCAACTTTCCTTCTTGCAAACAGAAACCCAGGCTGCAGCCCTCTGGTATTTACCATCTCTGCAGGTCTGGTTTAGATTGTGGCTGCTTTGAACCTGCTTTTGACACAAGGATCCAACACCTACTGACTGAGCAATTTACGATCGAACAGCTTTTGTATCTATTCAGGACAAAAGCATCCAAGAGAACAGCCTCTAAAAATAAAACTCAGCCTGTGCTCATGCCTGCCTCTCCCTGAGACCTGCTACTTCTGCATCCAAGGAACAGTCACCCCTTCATGCTCCTACTGGAGAATTTCTTTGTACCAGCTTTACCAGCTACTGCTGAATCCAGGCTTTAGATGAGGTTTCCAACAGTTATTTTTTTATTGGCTTATTTTTTTACTCATTTTTCAGCTGGAGAGGGAAAGGCCTGGGCCCTGACAGAGCAAAGGAGATAAAACTCCCAAAGCATGACCATCTCCCTCTGCCCCATAAATGCTTCTTCCATTGCTTGTTTGGACTGCTCATTTAGATCCACAACACCCTTCTGGTTTTCACTTGACACACCAAACTAGGAAGCCTAGTTCAAGGGCTTATAACCAGATTTATTAATAACCTCACCTGGCTGTGGGCACACCCAGCATTCATAGGTTCAATTAAGGTGGTGAGTCAATTCCATTACAGGCCACATGCTTTTATGAACCAGACAAACATAGAATATAGTAATAGCCACTGAATAATAGAATCAGCTTCATTTAATCATGATCACAGACATAAATTTATTGTGACAAATAAAATTAAGCCCAGGGGAAATGGGGTAGGAGCAATGCGAATCACCCTGGTGCAGTGGGCTCCCTGTTGCAGTATGAATACTGGGAGTTGTCCTCTGCAAAGAGGCATGATTGCTGCACTGGGCAGAGCCCAAAAATATCCATGAGCACAAAAGAAGTTTCAAATTTATATTCCACTGAATCATAGAATGGTAAGGTTGGAAGGGACCTCAAGGAT
>WBNM01037887.1:24613-38243 GCA_013399055.1 Ramphastos sulfuratus | reverse complement strand
TACTGCATCCAGTTCTGCAGTCCCTATTACAAGAGGGCTATGGATGTGCTGGAAGGTGTCCAGAGAAGGGCCACGAGGATGATCAGAGGGCTGGAGCTGCTCTCCTATGAGGAGAGACTGAGGGAGTTGAGGTTGTTCACTCTGGAGAGGAGAAGGCTGCAAGGTGACCTTATTGTGACCTTTCCGTATCTTAAAGGGGCTACAAGAAAGCTGGAGAGGGACTTTTGAGGCTCTCAAGTAGTGATAGGACTGGGGGGAATGGAACAAAGCTAGAAATGGGCAGATTCAGACTGGAGGTTAGGAAGAAGTTCTTCAGAATGAGGGTGGTGAGAGCCTGGAATGGGTTGCCCAGGGAAGTGGTGGAAGCCTCATCCCTGGAGGTGTTTAAGGCCAGGCTGGATGAGGCTCTGGCCAGCCTAATCTAGTGTGAGGTGTCCCTGCTCATGGCAGGGGGTTGGAACTAGATGATCCTTGTGGTCTCTTCCAACCCTGACTGATTCTATGAATCAAACCACAAATGAATGGAGAAATGTCATCTTTGGGTCTCACAGCAGGCAAGGAGAAGTGCTTTGGGATAGACAAGTTGAACCATAACTCTTATGTCACTCTCAAGAACTGAGTGAGCTATTCATCCTTCAGGAGAATGTGAGCAGGAGAAACTTTGTCTAAAGCAGGGTAGGAGTAGAAAATATGTCATCTTTTCACTCTTCTTGAGCTTGCCTTAACATTTACATTTAAGCAGGAATTTCATTTCTGTGCACTGCTTGCACCATTGGCATGCTTATCAAAGAGGTCAGATTCCACAGGAAGGGTTTGTTAAGAAACAAACAATTCCAAATTATAATGCTTGAAATACAAAGACTTTTTTCATGGAGCCTGCACTGGAGTCTTTTATTGTCAACCTAGTGAATGGCTGCAGAGCCACAGTATTTTTTGAATGAACCCCAGCCCTGCTTTTCTGTTAGCCAATGTAAATGATTCACTTCTTTTTCCATATGGAAACTATGGGATAATCAGAGTGCAGTGAGTGGTGGAGGACACTGCAGTAATCCAGGAAATCAAAGAACTTTTTTATTTTTTTTTCTGTCCACTGAAGCTCAGAGACAGGGAAACTAAAAGCTCCCCTCTTAAAACCAACCCAAACATCTACAGGCTGACAGCAGAACAGGGATAAGTTTATCTTCCTTGTGACAGATGACAATCAACATACTTGACTAATCCCAGCCTAAACTGTGTCTGAATGAGAAACTATGATTACATGGTGTAAGAATCATAGAATCATAACATGAGGTAAGAACCATAGAATCATAGAATGGTAAGGTTGGAAGGGACCTCAAGGATCATCTACTTCCAACCCCCTGCCATAGGTAGGGACACCTCCCACTAGTACAGGTCACTCAAGGCCTCGTCCAACCTGGCCTTGAACACCTCCAGGGAGGGAGCAGCCACAACCTCCCTGGGCAACCTGTGCCAGTGTCTCACCACCCTCACTGCAAACAACTTCCTCCTAACATCCAGTCTAAATCTCCCCTCTGCCAGTTCAAACCCATTGCCCCTCGTCCTGTCATTGCAAGTCCTTGTCAATAGTCCCTCCCCAGCCTTCCTGGAGCCCCCTTCAGATCCTGGAAGGCTACTCTAAGGTCTCCTGGAAGCCTTCTCTTCTCCAGGCTGCAGAGCCCCAACTCTATGATATTAATAAGAATATTTCATAAAGATCAGGTGCTAAAGTCATAGGATCCTACAACGTTTTGGGTTGGGAGGGACCTTTAAAGTCACCTAGTCTAACCCCCCCTGTAGCAAACAAGGACATCTTTAAGTTTTACATTGTAGAAGTGACCAAAAGGCTGACAGGGTGTTATCAGTGCCTTCCCCTGCCTGTGATATGATGAGTGCACTCAACAACATTTAAAAAGCCTGATCTGTAATGTTTCTGTTCCTGCTAACTGCTACTGAGCTGGAAGAACTCCCTGTGCAATTAGCAGCCCTGTATGGGATGAGGGTAATACACAGTCCTTGATATCTGCACAACCAGAGGATCTTTCCTAATACTTCAAGTGTTTCACAGAAATATCCACCTGATTACAGCTCACTAGGAAGGCCTCAACAAAGCTGGAGGAATTTCAGCTTTGATCTGGATTTCATTGCTGGGATGAAATTCAGGCAAAAGTCGGATGAATCACGGTAAACCAAAGCAGCTGCTTCTAAGCATAGCTCCTTACAGGGGAAAAAAAAATAAACAAAAAGCCTCCAAATTCAAGCTTCAGGACAAAATCTTTTGGAACAAACCTTGTAGAATATTAAAATGGCTGCTTCATTTCAGAAGAATGTCTATCTGTTCTGTGAACTGCGATGCTCGAAGCATCGCTCTGCAGTTCTAAAAAGAAAGTCTCTCCTTCCAGTGAAAAATAAAAAAAGATGTACCAAAGGTCACAAAAGCTTCTGAAATCAAATTGTACCTTTCTTCAGACCAGGAAGATTAGCTGATGGATTTTGATGTGCAGCCTAAGAGAGGTAGATAAACAAATCCCACTAACTTCAGTGGGACATGAAATTCCATCTCATTGCCTTTGCAAATCACAGAACATCAGAGATTGGAAGGGATCTCCAAAGGTCATTGAATCCAACCTCCCTGCCAAAGCAGGATCACATAGAGTAGTCCTCACAGGAATGCATCCAGGCAGATTTTGAAAGTCATCAGAGAAGGAGACTCCACAACCTCTCTGGGCAGCTTGCTCCAGTGCTTCATCACCTTCACTGTAAAGAAGTTTCTCCTCATGCTGAGGTGAAACCTTCTATGCTCCAGTTTGTAGTCATTGCTCCTTGCCTTATTACTGCACATCACCAAAAAGAGATTAGCCCATCCACTTGACATCCACCCCTCAGGTATTTGTATACATTGATCACATCCCCTCTCAGTCTTCTCCAGACTAACTAGCCCCAGGGCTCTCAGAATATCCAGAGACTGATCGCGGCATTTGGGTATACAAATAAAGGCTGTTCATTAAATTATTAGCCTTAAAATCTCTTCCTCTGGAGAAAAGAAGTGTTTTACCTCTTCCCTAGAAATACTCTCACCCTCCTGGCTCAATGTCCTTCATACTGCCAAGTAAGGGAAACCTGGCTCCCCTCCTTTGTCGGTGGTCCACGCTATCTCCCCCTCACTAGTGGGAATACACTGCTTATCTTGCTCTGAAGCTCTGAGACCTTTGTGTAACTCTTCTCCCCAGCATTGGGATTTAAATGCTGAGCATTTAAGCAGGATGAAAATGTACTGGGTGAGTTTTTTTCTGTTGGGTTGAGTATCTATAAATTACCTAAATTCCTAGGAAGAAGACTCAGATTTCAGCCTTCTGGATTTGCCTGTCAGTTGCAGCCGAAGCTGCACATTCTTAAGATAATATGAAGATCCTCTGGGGGAAGAGGTTGTGCCTTACGTCATTCAGCACTGACTTCCTGATAAATCATGGAGTAGATAGCTTATCCAGCTCCCCCTGCCAAGGAGACAAGGAAGGGAGAGCAGATGAGAAGAATATGAGAGCCTACAGGGGTTGATCAGAATCGTGAAAAACAGCTTTTAGGAAAAACCTCCAGCCACTGCCACTGGGTTTTAAGTCAGCAGCAAGGTCAGATGAAAGCCTTGCACCCAGATTTCCCCACTCTTTACCAGACATGCTCAATTCTTTTCCCAGGTGGACGTGGAGCTGTGTTTCTAGCAGGCTAGCACACTTCACAAAGATTAGCAAGCTTCAACCAAGGTTTATTTTCTTTGAGCTTCACTAATGACACTGAAAAAATGTAACCAGAATCAAGGTCACTGCCTCTGCCCCATTTGTGCCTCAGAGGCAGGGATGCCCAAGAGACCCAGCAGCTTGTAACCATGCTGGATCACAGGTATCCACAACTATCCTGACGTTTTGTTTGCATTTCCAGTCACAAAAAAATCTGGATGAAACCAAGTCTGACACATTTACCTCTCTCTTTAAAAACAGCTAACACTGACAGTGAGAGAAGGTTGAACACTGACAGTGAGAGAAGGTTGTGCAATTAAATTACCAGGCGACGCTAGCATTTAGTTAATGAAGAGAATCTCTTATCAACAACTTCTGGTGCCAAAGTTATGAAGCTGCTTCTTTAGTCTTTCAAGATAAGTGCATAAAAATAGAGTGTGAATATCTCCTCCCTCCCAGCCCCAGCCCTCCCAGCGTGCAGGACTCTGCTCATGCAGCACACAACAGCCTTCTGCCAGAGTGAAGCACTGTGATGTGAAAGAAGNGGGTTTTAAGTCAGCAGCAAGGTCAGATGAAAGCCTTGCACCCAGATTTCCCCACTCTTTACCAGACATGCTCAATTCTTTTCCCAGGTGGACGTGGAGCTGTGTTTCTAGCAGGCTAGCACACTTCACAAAGATTAGCAAGCTTCAACCAAGGTTTATTTTCTTTGAGCTTCACTAATGACACTGAAAAAATGTAACCAGAATCAAGGTCACTGCCTCTGCCCCATTTGTGCCTCAGAGGCAGGGATGCCCAAGAGACCCAGCAGCTTGTAACCATGCTGGATCACAGGTATCCACAACTATCCTGACGTTTTGTTTGCATTTCCAGTCACAAAAAAATCTGGATGAAACCAAGTCTGACACATTTACCTCTCTCTTTAAAAACAGCTAACACTGACAGTGAGAGAAGGTTGAACACTGACGGTGAGAGAAGGTTGTGCAATTAAATTACCAGGCGACGCTAGCATTTAGTTAATGAAGAGAATCTCTTATCAACAACTTCTGGTGCCAAAGTTATGAAGCTGCTTCTTTAGTCTTTCAAGATAAGTGCATAAAAATAGAGTGTGAATATCTCCTCCCTCCCAGCCCCAGCCCTCCCAGCGTGCAGGACTCTGCTCATGCAGCACACAACAGCCTTCTGCCAGAGTGAAGCACTGTGATGTGAAAGAAGGAAGGTCTGACATGGCTGCCCATAAACTTGGGGTTTGTTCCAGCAGTATGGATATAGCAGGAAAATGCCTCCACCCTCCCAACATTTCACATGCAGACAAGCTTTCATAGGCTTGTAAACTCCTGGAAATTAATTTTGCACACAGTAGGTTCCCTGGGAAAGACTTGGTNACTCCCAAACCATCACAATGACCTAGAAGGAACTACCCACAGGCAACTCAAAGCTAAGCACTGCTTGGGCTTAGGGCTGGGCAGCACAATGGCTGAAGGAGGGTGCACATGAGCCCTGGGTGTGGACACTTCAGTACCACTGCTCTACTTGTGACCATCAAAGTCCCGTGGTGCAGGTCAAGTTTCAAGACAGCAGACAAACAGGTATCTCTCTCACACACAGTGTCTGTCTCAGTGATGCTGGACAAACATTTTAGCAATTCTTCTTGCTGAGGAAGAGTTATAAATCAAGTCTGACGTGGATAAATTCTTTCATGCACACAGGTTGACCTGAAGGTGGGAATGTACTTTGCCTGAACTCTGCCTCATGTCAATATGTTTTTAATATATTCACCAGTCCATAGAGAGCTCACTTAGGTGGTTACTTTATGTGACTATGAAGTGAAATATTCTTTGATTAAAAAAAAAAAAAACCCAAAACAAAACAAAATCAGTGTGGCCCTGCTCTGGAGTTGACTCTGGTCTACTTTCAGCATGTTAACATCAGGAGAAGCTGAAATTCATAACTATTTGGTTTTCTGTCTGGACAAACTATTTCACAGCCTTTTATTTTAGAGAAAATAGAGAAGATAAAGAATGTTTAAGAAGTAGGCATCTTTCCAAACCAAAACAAAACCACAAGCTTGGTCATGATGTGAGAGATAAGGTCAAGGCATGAGAGTATCACAGTGGAAATTCCCTGGGTGTCACAAGTTAACTGGTTTCTCAAGCTCAGACTAGTGCCCTAATTAATGCATCCTATTTCCTCTCACTTATTAAAACTTAAAGAAAACCAGCATGCACACACCACACTTTGTATTCATAATGAGATCTAAGTCTAGACAATTTAGCCAAGTGGTATTACTTGGTGAAACTATTTTAAAAATGCAGTAGGAACAGTAATACTATTTAGATTTCAGATGTGATGGGGATCTATACTCACAAGATTTAACACGTCTCTGTTTCCACTAATACTCCATTTCACATTGCATTACTTGCTACAATACTAAAATTCACATAGCCTGACAGATGTATTTTAGGCTTTTTTTTTTCCATGTTACTAATAAAATCAGCCTGTCACTTCTGACAGGTTGTCTTCAGCAGACTATCTTGTCTAATCTCCTTATTTTCCAGAAGCAAATGTGTTTAGGGGAGCTAGGGAAGCTGCACTTACACAGGGGTATTTTTGTTTGTAACCAGACAAAAAACATATACATTTTTTACTGTATATACTTTTTTATATATATATATACACACACACTTATATATACCTACATCTACTATATATATATATATGCTTATATATACACCTATATCTACTTTTATATATATATATATATATATATATAAAAAATATAAAAATATATATGACATGCAACTGTCATGTTAAAGATTTAGAGTTTTCCTTTATAANTTTATATATATAAAATATATATATATATATAAATACACAGACATTTATTTTTGGTTGCAGAACTTTTCTACATTGGTATAACAGAAGACTTTACCTGTATGTACCAAATCAGCAGTTCCTGGTTGAAAAATAAAGTTACATATATTGCCATGGTATTTTCTGGCTAAAAAATTAAGTTACATGTATTGCCATGGTGTTTCCTGGCTAAAAAATAAAGTTACATATATTGCCATAGTGTTTCTCGGCCTCTCTGCTTCCATGGACTGAAAGTGGTAAGGCTACTCTCCTAAGTTTTTAAATCTATAGGATACAGAGTATTGACACATCCATGGCCCAAAAATCATGCAAAACAGATTCAGGACCAAAATAGAAAAGAATTGACAGGATCTAGAATGAGTAAGTAGAGGAACTTTGTGTGGTTCCTGTCTGCATTGAATCACAGCTCCCTCAATTTCCCTTTAATTCACAGGCACTGAATGAAATAAAAAATAAAACCTGATACAATTAAAAAGAAAGTAAAATAAAAAAATAGAGGGGACCCCCCCCACACCCCTCCAAATTTTCTTAAATGTATTAAAATGTTCTAAAGAAGAGAAGGAGAATAGGCTAAGGCTGTACCAAGAAAGTGTCAGCTCTGTTTTTTTATGTCATCATCCACTCCACATCATGCACTAACGACTAGCAGAGCGTGTCCCACACAGCTCGAGGATACCTCCTGGCACAAGTTCTTGCTAGCATCAGCCCAGGCCAGCCATACTAGGCAGCTTTACCTCTTCAGCCCAGGATTTCTGGTTTGCTGAGTTCAGTACTTTTAAAACCTCTTCAAATTAAAACCACTGCAGTTAAGAAGTTCTTGTGCTAAGCTCCCTTTCCAAGTGTTCCTGACACGTTCACCTCAAAGCAATAAGCATGCAGAACATGAGAAATGCCCATCAGCAAGGCAGGCAGGAATATGAAGCAAAGGTTTTCACCTCTGGGAGAACCTCAAGGCTTCTTCAGTCCACAAAACCAGATTTACAAAACCTCAACAGTAGGAAAACAACATCTCTGAGGTTCTAAACTGGCCATACAAACAAGACACTGGAACTAGAAATGTTTACAACCTATGGTCTACAACAACTCTTTGAACTATTGAGCAATTCCAGCCTTTTTTCTTCCCTTCTCCGTATATAAAGCATGTCAACTCCACGTGAAAGAAATCAGCTGCTCAGAGAAATGTCCACCAGCAAGCCAGGCAGGAATGTGAAGCAAAGGTTTTCACCTCTGGGAGAACCTCAAGGCTTCTTCAGTCCACAAAACCAGATTTACAAAACCTCAACAGTAGGAAAACAACATCTCTGAGGTTCTAAACTGGCCATACAAACAAGACACTGGAACTAGAAATGTTTACAACCTATGGTCTACAACAACTCTTTGAACTATTGAGCAATTCCAGCCTTTTTTCTTCCCTTCTCCGTATATAAAGCATGTCAACTCCACGTGAAAGAAATCAGCTGCTCAGAGAAGTGGACACCAAGGCAGCTCAACAGCAACCTGCTTTCTTCAATCTCAGGAAGAGGCAAAAAGTATCAACCAGTTCCAAAAAGAGTAGACAAGTTCCCAGACAACAGGTCAACAACTGAGTAAGTACCAAAAGGGACTAAACCCTCTACCACACCCAGGAGGTCTGGACACAGGGACAGGTACTCAGTACCTGCTGGCCTCACAGTGTCTCCCCATAACATCTCCATCACAACTGGTGAAGATGAACTACCAGACTAGGTGGGTCTCTGCTTTGACCCAGTATGGCCAAATCTACTCAAATCCCCACCAAAACTATGATTTACAGAATGCTTACACAAAGGTGCCTGCAACCCCCCAGGAGCTGCCTCCCTGCCTAGGATAACTCTGTTTATTCTGGCACCCAGTTCCCAGCACCCACCCACCCAGCTCCCAGACAGGATGCTCTTAACAATCCACCTCCTGCTTTCTACTTTTTAAACCCATTTGAAATGTTTTAGTTTTGGCTATCTTAGGTTTTTCAAGCTTCAATGATGATTGGAGTGGGGTGGGGGGGGAAGAAAAAAAAAATTATCTGATATGAAGGGGAAAAAAAAAGGCTGTTTTATTAGTAAATAGGTGAAAGCATTGTAAGAATGCTCAAAACTGCTTATGTTCCCACAAGACTTGCAGCCACACACAAGACTTCTCAAACCTGCAGATCACTACATGGGCAAGAAGTGAACCACTGAGTACATATGAAGGAAGTGACTCAGACTGAAATTCATAAAGGACAGCATGAATGGGACAGGATTTCCGCTTACAGCTCCTTTGACATGGCAAGGCTCCTTTACAGAAAAAAAACCCCAACCAACCACCAACAAAAACCCAACCTTGCTCCCTCCTCTCCCATTCAGCTTTTAAAACAGCTTAGCAGCAGAGCTACAGCATGGATTTTAGATCTGAATCCTTACATCCTGCCTCCAAACCTGCACATGACACCATCCATCCTGCCACAGCAAACAGTTGCTGACTTTTCACTTACAAGATATTAGTTTCCTTTTTTTTTTTTTTTCCCTTAAATTGTTCTATTCCCAGCAGGCAGCATCACTAGAAAGCTTTATTTGCAAGCACATCTCCTAACATAAAGACATAATGGAAAGACTCAAAAAGAGTCCAAGAGAGGGCTACAAAGATGACTAAGGGGCTGGACTCCTGCCGTAGAACGAGAGGCTGAGGGACCTGGGGCTTTGTGGTATGGTGAAGAGAAGACTGAGAGGGGATCTAATCAATGTTTATAAATATCTGAGGGCTGGGGGCCTAGAGGGCAGGGGGGACACAGGCTCTGCTCAGCTGCACCCTGTGATAGGACAAGGGGCAATAGATATAAACTACAGCACAGGAAGTACCACCTCAACACGAGGAAGAACTTTACTATAAGGGTCCCAAAGCACTGGCACAGGCTCCCCAGACAGGTTGTGGAGTCTTCTTCTCTGAAGACTTTTGAGCCCTGTCTGGATGTGCTCCTGTGTGACCTGAGCTAGATTGCCTGGTCCTGGTCTAGCAGGGGGTTGGACTCAATGATCTCTTTGGGCCCCTTCCAGCCCCTGACACCTTGGGATCCTGTGAAAAAGCACTTCTATTGCCCATCTGAAACTGTTATTTCCCTACTAAGAACAGGTCCTGATGCTATGCTATAGAGCCAGCCTGGGATAAGGGGGTAAGAGAGGAGCCAATGTATTTTTAATGTCCCATCACACCACACAGAATAGCACAGGGAAGCATACATAGATCCACAACTGAAAAGGTGACTGAACCAGAAGTATCCCAGAGTAACCTACTTATTTTATTTCAGTGTTATTGTTGATGCTATCACCTCATTTCTTCTACCAGTGCTCAATCACCTTTTTGTGGAACCCTCCCTGGTTCTTTTGATATTGGAAAGCAGCAGCAAGTTATTGACACACAGCAGAGTCATCCTTGACTCTCCTTGCAGTCAAAATAAATGTAAGGAGTGTGTACAGATGGAAAAGTACATTGTTAGCTTAAATATTTCATGTCTTATGGTTTCTGTCTTATTTTTTCAAGGAAAAAGTAGAGTTGTCCTTGCATTCTACACTGAATGTTTTCTCTAATACTGCTCTTGCAGTCCTCTAACTGCCTGTGAGCAGCCATAGCTCAGAGGTGCTCAGTGAGGAGCAACACAGCTCTCAAAGAAATGACTACAGAGCAGGACAAACCTTTACTTCAGCACAAGGGTATTAGATCCAAGAACAGAAATCCCCTTCACCACAGTGCAGATAATATTCCTGCAGCAGTCAAACCAGGCACTGAAGCAGTCTTTCAAAACATCGGCTGGAACCAGCACTGCTGAGATGCCACCTGCCAGCAGCCAGCTCCTGCCCATGCTCCCAGCACCGAGGCAGCATCTAGTGCTTTGCTTCTGACAAGCCCAGTCCCTGAGGAAGCAATGGCTCTGTCCTGCTCCAGCACAGTGTACTGAGCCATGCTGTGTTGTGCAGCAGCGAGGACGGAGGCTGCGTGAGCGTCTGCTCCAGCTGCGTACAGGGCTCCCACAGCCCCGCTCCCTGGCAGGCAGCACGCCTGTGTCAGTGACAGCAGCTTGCCAGGAGCTGGCTCACTGCATCACTCCAACATCCAGACACCAAAAATAAACATGCCAGCTACCACTGCACAAAGACACAACACGCTTCAACCAGATATGAAATGATAGGCTATAAAACACATCATGATCTCCGGTAAGAAATTCAAAGCAAACAAACTCATCAGCTTCAGTTCTTCTGCACCTTACTCTAAGTTTTACCCTGAATTCATACATTCCTGCTTGCCTCTTAAGAGTTTTTTGGCTAAGTGGAGTTCTAAATAAAGACTCTTATTCTCTACGTATTTGAGATATATTTTCTTTTTATATATATATATGGTTTTGGGGTTTCTTTTTTTTTTTTTTTAATAGCTTTTCCAGGCTATTCTGTAGTTTTGGAAGCAGCCACACAGCAGCATCACATTTTTAACTATAAGTAGGCTTGAACTGAAACACATCCACAGAAAGTGATGTTTAAATGGCTTTGCTTCTTATACATTTTTTTATTCTTGGCTATTCTAAACACACTGTCATCTTAGCAGCATGAATCAAAACTATCAGCTGTTCCCAGATTGCTTTTAACTCTTATTCCAGTGTTAGTCAGCTATCAAATAATACAATCCCAAACAATTCAGAAAGAAACAGAGAAGGTAAAAATAAAGCACTGTGTATGGCCAGAAGCATATTAAATATCAAGAAAGAATTTATTTTAGGGCATGAGAGCCATTCTAGAACTGTGACAGCCTCTCTGCAGAAATTTGCATGTAGGTATACATGTATGACTATAACAATAGACTTTGATGTGGAAAAGCTCACATTTGAGTCCACACTACTTTATTTTTCCCTTTTAATATGATTTTTTCCCTCCTATTCCTGCTTTGCCCATGGGCTTTCCTGTAGAGCAGTCTGACACTGACTCCTGGGCTACCATCTCCAGGTGCAGATGCAGAAAGTAATTCTAAAACACCAGCAAACTGGATTTAGGAGGGGGGTAGGACAACTGAGGCTTATTTGCAAGGACTCCTATTATGGACTTCCTTCACAGTTTGAGGTAAGACTCCATCCTTTGCTGTTCCCAGTTTTAAGGCACTGTCTGGCTGACAGACTGGATGTGCCACAGCCCTGACTCCACTGATCTTCCTGACATTTGAAGGGCGCTGACGTTCTTCAGCTGGAGCACAGCAGGCTACTTCAAGAGACCAAATGAGACAAAGATAGCAGGAAACCCTTAAACTGGGTACTTAAAAATTAAATCCAGATTATTCTACAAGTGATGATCCAGTACCCACTGAAGCAGTATTGTGCAGTTTAGCTCTTAAGACTACATTATTCCAGGTCTTTGGTGTGGGTTTTTCCAAACACCTCATATATTCCCTCATAGACTACATCAAAAACCTCATGGCATAAAGAAGAATATTATTACAGGTCATATAAGCTGAGTGGCAAGAAATAATTAGGAAGTCCAATGCAGTAATTAAGATTCTTGGATTAAGCATTCCCAAACACAGTTCCTTGCTAATTCTAAAGATGTTAAAGCACAGTTGCAAATCCTCATTCCTTACCATGCCAGCAGCATTTTTTCCCCCAACTTCAGCTATCAATCAAGTTACTTTTAATCAGTATTTATTTCAGTTACATCTCACAAGTAAAAATACATGGCTAAATAAGCATACACGAAATACAAAGGAAGACCTATGCTGAATGCATAAATTTCAAGGTGTGCTGCACTATAAATATCCTAAGGGTGCCAGGTATAAACTTGCTTAATAAACAGAAGTTTGTTCAGCCAGCTGCAGCTGTAGAATCAGCAAGGAGACAGGCAAAGAAGAGAAAGGCTGAAAGGTAAAAAGGATTACAAGAAATTATTGAGCTAAATTTAGCTAGAAATGGCTCATGATAAATGAGGTTTGACTAGCTGAATAACCTCATGTTTTATCATACAGCCTCTGAAAATGTTGATTATTTCAAAATGAGTCAGATTTATCTGATCACTAATTCCAATGGCTAAGCTTAAACAATTTCTTCTCAAATTTCTTCTCTTTCAACTAGTCATACTTGAGTACATAAACATGCCTGTTTTCTTCAGCATTTGCCTCTAAATTTACTAAGTTTACTATATTTACCTAGTAGATATAAAGTAGTGGTACCTAGTAACCAGGTTTTGGTTATAGGGCAATAGTCCATGAGCATTTTTGTGAATTGCCAAGATGCCTGTATGAAAAGCAAAATCAGACCAATGAGGAGAGAATGATGATGCATCTATCAGGGAGCAGCCATGAAAGATGGGGAGGCAACCAATTCATCTTACAAAACAAATATAGAGCAGATCTAGTTCAAGGTTTCTATTTAATTCATAGAATGAATTCATAGAATGGTTTAGGTTGGAAGGGACCTCAAGGATCATCTAGTTCCAACTCCCTGCCATAGGCAGGAACACCTCCCACTAGATCAGGTAGCTCAAGGCCTCATCCAAACTGGCCTTGGAAAACCTCCAGGGAGGGAGCAGCCACAACCTCCCTGGGCAACCTGTTCCAAAGTCTCAACAGCCTCACTATAACGAACTTCTTCCTAACATCCAGTTGAAACATCCTCTCCTCCAATTTAAACCCATTGCCCTTTGTCCTGTCATTACAANCGATTCTATGAATTTCAGTTCACACTGTATTAACGCCGCCTTTATGAGTGGGTGGTAGTGGTTTTTGGCATAGCGACTAGATCCATACGCNTTCCTGTAGTCCCCCTTCAGACACCGGAAAGCCACTACGAGGTCTCCTGGAAGCCTTCTCTTATCCAGGCTGAAGAGCCCCATGTCTAACAGAACATGGAACTGTTGGAGCAGGTCCAGAGGAGGCCACAAAGATGCTCAGAGGGCTGCAGCAGTTCTCCTATGAGGACAGGCTACAAGAGTTGGGGCTCTTCAGCCTGGAGAAGAGAAGGTTTCCAGTAGACCTTAGAGTAGCCTTCCAGTATCTGAAGGGAGCCT
>WBNM01037887.1:0-24543 GCA_013399055.1 Ramphastos sulfuratus | reverse complement strand
AGGGAGGTTGTGGCTGCTCCCTCCCTGGAGATGTTGAAGGCCAGGTTGGACGAGGCCTTGAGTGCCCTGTGCTAGTGGGAGGTGTCCCTGCCTATGGCAGGGGGTTGGAACCAGATGATCCTTGAGGTCCCTTCCAACCTTACCATTCTACGATTCTATGAATTTCAGTTCACACTGTATTAACGCCGCCTTTATGAGTGGGTGGTAGTGGTTTTTGGCATAGCGACTAGATCCATACGCAGGCAGAAAGGTGCAATAAAAAGCAATTACAAATAAATAAAACTCTCTTTTACCATGTGGGTCCTGTTCGTTGGACTTTGGGCTGCTCCTCGCTCTGCGCTCCGGTTTCTTCACCGCTGGAGCCCCCCCGCCACTGCCGCCGCTGCTCGCTCCGTTGTGGCTCTTTGCATACCCATTATATACAGTCGTGCAGCTGCCTATATGGCTTTTGTAGATGGATGAAGGAGGACTATTCAGGCGGTTCTGGCGATCAATCTGCCTGTCTTTGAGCTTTTTGTGCTGTGGTTTGCTGTACTGATCTTCCCTGCTAATATAGCTGGACATCCCGTATAGTGGTATGATTTCTGCAAGGAAAGGATTCGCTTGCGTTAACTCAACACCATCACTGCATTTCTTTCTCATAAAAAACAAACTCATCACCATCTCCACATGAAATGATTCTAGGTTTTCCTGGAGATAGCTTTTACAACCATTTTTGCCTCTTAAGAAAGCCCTTCTGGTTTGTTTTTTCTGGTAGCATGCATGCTCCTTTGCTGATNTCCCAAACCATCACACAGGGACACAGATTTCAAGGAAAAAAATCCAGGGAGACTGATATTTAGGAAAGTGTCTTCATAAATTCAAAGCAATTTAGCTGTTTCTTCCCCAGGGCCTGAGTGGTCAGAACACAGTGAGATGCCCTGGTTTCAGGCTGCCAACATTGATTACATGCAATTTAATTTCCCAGTATAAATAGACTTTACAATTGTGTCAACTGTGCCTGCCTAAGGAGAGCAGTGCTTCACGAAGTGGAAGCTCTGGTTAAGTAAAACTGGCTAAAAAAAGCCCTTGAGAAATATCATAATTATCCTATGTACACCGCAGATAGAATCATTTTGGTTGGAACAGACCTTTAGGATCATCAGATCCAATTGTTAACCCAGCATTACCAAGTCACCACTGAATGTCCCTCAGCACCACAGCTACCTGTTCTTTCAATCCCTCCAGGGATGGTGACTCCACCACCTCCCTGGGCAGCCTGTTTCATGGCTTTGGGGGAAGAAATTTTTTCTAATACCCAAGTTAAGCCTCCTAAACCTCCCCTGGCACAATTACATACAATCTTCCCTTCCCTCCTCCAAGACTGACTATCTCTAACCTAAGGCAGGTCAGCTTGCAGGAATCAAAGTATTTTTCTGCTTTCCTCTGTACTTCAGTCCTCTTTTTTGCACTCCACTCTGAGTATGAAGCTTGAACAAACGCTTGCCCCAAATGAGCTTTGCCTTTGTTAGCACAGTAACAATTAACACTCAACATATTCTTTGTATTCTTTTCTACATCCGTTCAGAAGTTATCATGCCAACATCCGAAGCAAACAAACATCCTACCCAGCTGCTGGAAGCCCTGTTTGTAAATTGAAATTGCCATGTACACTGTATTATAATTCTCCAAGTTGTTCCAACTAGCCAGATTGTCTTTCTTTGCTATTTTGGTGTGTTTTGGCCTTCAGCTACACGGCCCTGTTTGTTTTCTCACAGCAACTAGCTGCCTAAAACCAGCGTGCTGCAAATAAATGTAATTTTTTGTTTAAAGTAGAAACCATTGCAGAGCAAACAGGAAATTGTGGATTAATACTCATCAGTACAACATTCACCAATTACTTTTTTGTTACAGGTCATTCCAGTTACGCAAAGAAAGGATTTTAAAGTTTAAGTGGAATCAGCTTTTTGGTATCTCCAGGATAGAGATGTTCAACATCTCCTTGACGGGTGTGGCTCACATTGCACACTACACTTTGTTAAGCAATCTGACAAATTGTCTTGCTCCCTTTTCAAGGGAAAAGTCTCTCTCCTATGGATCTGTCTGGCTACACCATCCTACTGGCCTCCTGAGCTTCCTCCTTCATCCCCACCAGTATAATGAAGTTAAATAGTTGCAGAAGTCTGTTCCTTACTGGAACAGAAAGCCTTTTGGTTAACAAAAGTAGGTATCCTTCTCTCTTTTCCTGCCTCTTCCTTCCCACTCTGGCACAACCCGACTTCTGGTGATAAGGCTTAAATACACTCCTCAGAAAGGGTCTTAAGTCCAGGTAGCTCAGCAGTAATACAAACCCATGATTTCTGAATTGATTTCCATGTTAACATCTCGAGTAGCTGTGCCAATTGCTTTTCTGGTGAACGCCCTCTGTCAGACTACACAAAGACTTATCTCCAGGGTGGCAAAGACACAGCAGCGCATAGCTCAGCCAGAAATATGCCCCTTTCACTCCATTCTTGCACTTATTTACTCATGGCCTGATTAGGGTTGCCATGCTACCCTTTGGTATCAAACAATGCTTTCCAGTGACTTGCTGCACAGTCCCAACTCCAATAACAAACAGCAAACGTTGTTACTTCTTGGAAGCCGGCGGCTGGGAGCAGAAAGCACTCTGCAGCCAACAGGAAACGGCATCCGGCTTTTCCCACTGGAAATGACTGTGGCAAACCGTCATCAGATCCTGCCCTCGTGTCTATCCTCATTCCCAAGCAAGGACTGAAACACTTTGTCTCTTGGTTTTCTGAACAGTGCTGCATCATGATGCAGCAAGAGCAACCAGCATGACTCATGTCCCTAGTTCAGAGCATGGGATGAGACATTTTTTCCCCCACTGTACTGAGACTAAGTTAAAACTGGCTTTGTTTCTGCAGCCTAGTGTTGGAATGTAGCAATGCCCTGTGCTCCTGTACCCTGCACATTAAAGAAAGCCACTACATCTGTGTAGACAAAGCCACTCTACAAGTTCTCCATATCTACTCTTGGTTTCACTAGCCCGTAAAACTTGCTGAGCACAGGTGTGAAATCTCAACGCCTTCCTTCCAGCTCACCTTGTTCTCCATATATTGTTGGGGGAAGATGATGCTGTGGGAAAAACTGTGGTGGTATGTCCCCAGGTCCAGTGACAGGAGGATAAAAAGCTGTATGAGAGTTGTGGATAAAATGGGGATGGTGTGTCAGGTATGGAGGTAAGTGATGAGTTGGAGAGATGGCCGAAGGATAGCTAGGAGGGTAACACTCTGGAGACTGGGGGGTAACCACCACCCTCCGCACGCCGGTGTTGTCTTCTATCACCTGAAAGGGAAGACAGGGAAATGAGCAGGTTAGGCAGCATCTGAACCAAACCTTTTAAAACCAGCACTGTTTACAGCTTGCTCCCCCATCACAAAAAAAGGCTGGCCCTGAGGTTTATTCACGAACACACTGCTAAAATTACTATCAGCAGCAGTAATCATAGCGGTGACGTGGCTCTGTTTGGAGACTCAGATAGCCACACTAATCACCAGGAGACTTACAGCTGCTAGCGATAACTATGTGGCCAGGAGACTAAACAAATAACCTGTGTTTAGGGAGTAAAACAATGGAAAAAAAGGACCAACAAAGCACCAAAATAAGAGCAGTCATTGGGACCGACCTTTTATTCTGCCCATAAACTTTCTAGCGCTAATTCTGACGGCACTCTGAGTACAGAGTGAGTAACTCTTGGGAAGCAGCTGGCACTGCTGCTGTGGAGGAGCTGCGTGTGTGCGCAGAGACATGTACACGGCAGGAACCTGTTGTGTTGACACACATTCTCCAAATAATTACTCTGTTCACAATAGGTAACTGTTCAAGACAAATTATAGGGCAGAAGGGCTGCTTTTTTTTTTCTCCCTACTGCAGAGCTGGTCCATACATCCCTGCAAAACAGCTCTGCAATATGCATAACTTGGCCCCCAATGCCATAACCAAAGGATGTAAAAACAGATGTAGGGAGGTGGAAATGTGCTTAGGCTGAAAAAATAAAAAAAATTCAGCCTAGGATTTTTCCAGAGGTGTATTTCTGGAGAGCAGTCAACCAGCCAAATTTCAGCCCAGACTTAAGAGTCAAGTTTTTCTTGCAGCTTATTCAGAAAACTACTCCCATTTCTGTAACTGAAAAACACCACCACAATGACCATCCCTTTGATTCTGTATGCTCATGTGCCATAAACAGGAAACCAAGAAACCATAAACAAAGCAAGTTTTAGTTTCATACAACCACTAAGTGTTAAACATCTAATTATTTTTAAACTGACTGATGAGACAGATGGAATAATATAAGTGATGTGCTGTATGAGATAAGCAGATACGCATCAAGGGCACCTGCCATAAGATGCTGCCACTCTCTGCTGTTTATCACCAATGTTAACAGGAGTTATCTAACCCCCCCATAGCAACATCAGACAAAGAGACCCTGCTGTGGATCCCCATGCTCCAACAACTCAACACATCAGTGTCACGGTTTAAACCTCTAAGAAAAATTAGTTTGTGCTGATAACCCCTGAAGTGAAGCTATGGCATGGGCACACACTTGTTTCTGCTGACCCTGCTGCAAAAGGACTAGCCCTAAGAAGTGATGTCCACAGCCATGAGCAGCACTGCTCCAGTAAACATGAGTCTGTGCCTCGGGCACTAGCTGAGCAAGTTATGAGAGGGTAAAATTCAATCAGAATCAGCTGACCCAGTTCCTTCCTTAGGCCCAAGGTTATACGAATTTATGGCTGTTAGCTATGAGCTGCAAGCAGGGACACAGACAGGTTCTGTGGATTGCCTGGCCTGCCACAGAAAGAAAGTTTCCACAGAAAGTGAATTCATTCCCTTCCAACTGATATTTTACATAAAAATGCATCACTTGCTATTGTGAGTAACCAGAACAGGAATTGTTTACTGTAACACACTTGATCCTAACCTTTACATTTACACCTTCAGCTAGCAACTTCTCATCTGCTAGCTTTAAATTTCAAAGACTCTTACAGAGTCCTCAAAAGATAGCTGGGCCTTGGAGATCTAAACTATCACTACACAGTAACTGCTGNTCAAGGCCAGGTTGGAGGAGGCCTTGAGTGACCTGTGCTAGTGGGAGGTGTCCCTGCCTATGGCAGGGGGTTGGAACTAGATGATCCTTGAGGTCCCTTCCAACCTTACCATTCTATGATTCTATTTTCAGGTCTCCCATCTTCAGTACTGGTTCTACTCAACCTCCTCAGGACCTCATCTTGGTGCCACATGTCAAACCTGCACCCTGAAACCTCGATGAAAACCCTTCAGCACATTTGAAAAGCAGAACTACATATTTAGGACTGTGTCCATAAATGCTGCATTTAACTCTCTTAGACTTGGCTCATGCTCTAATTTAATTGAGATAGCAAGTTCCTGTATCCTGATGTGAAAACTTTTCATTGTGGCTTTAACTAGTCCAAGCCTTAAAGGCAACATCATTTTCCAGGTGAGTACAAGCTCTTATGTGCATATCTGGACCAGACTGCCTGTGCATTCTCTGCTCTAGTGCAAGATGAATATGGCAAGGAACAGATTTAGACAGAAAGTTTGTATGCTGTAGCAGAATATAATGTAAACTGCATTTAAAATTATTAGGGTCCCTCTTCCTGAGCTAGAGAGCAGGGAGGAAAGCTCAGAGTCCTGTCAAAGTTATTATCAAATTATCCTGAAAGATGAAACTATAAGATTTCAGTAGTAATAAAATCCAGAGAATAGAAGATGGAAAGGAGTAATTTGAGTTGGTAGGAACCTACAATGACCATCCAGTCCAACTCAAGGATGAGCCAACCTTCCAAATGCTTTCATCATAAAGCTAAGAGACTAACAACTTACATTTGTTTTTTGTCCCAGGCCTGAAATGTTGACAGCAACCTAGTTACTTCCTGTGCCCATGTTCCAAATAAAAGTAGAAACACAGGAGACCTTGCAAAAAAATATTTATCTCCCTAACCTACAGGGTATATAAATTTCTGATGCTGCACATACAATTGTTAACTATGCTATTCTGTCCTTACCAGATCATAAAGCTGCTAATCACAGAATGGTAAGGTTGGAAGGGACCTCAAGGATCATCTAGTTCCAACCCCTTGCCATAGGCAGGGACACCTCCCACTAGTACAGGTCACTCAAGGCCTCATCCAACCTGGCCTTGAACACCTTCAGATGTACATCAGATAGCAATAAAACCAGCATGGGCTAAAGTTGCAGATACCTCTTGATCAGTACTACTTGCAGTAAGTAGATTGTAGTGGTGCCATTCTGGGAAATGATCATAGAATCATAGAATGGTAAGGATGGAAGTGACCTCAAGGATCATCTAGTCCCAACCCTCTGCCATAGGCAGGGACACCTCCCACTAGCACAGGTCACTCAAAGCCTCCTCCAACCTGGCCTTGAACACCTCCAGGGAGGGAGCAGCCACAACCTCCCTGGGCACCCTGTGCCAGTGTCTCACCACTCTCACTGTAAAGAACCTCCTCCTAACATCCAGTCTAAATCTCCCCTCTGCCAGTTTAAATGATGCTCTTTCAATTCATCCAAGACAGAACAAATGAACGTATTCAAGTAAATAACATAACAGGGAGGTTAAACTTGGCTATTGAAAGAAGAAATCTGCAATTCTTTATATCTGCTTTAAAAAAAAAAAATCTGTCATAAAGATCATAAATTCATCAGGAAACACACAGTTTGCTAAACTGCCTCCAGTGCCAAGAAGCAATGAAACCCTAATCCCTGTTGAGGTCTCCAGATGCAACTGGAATATTGGAAGTAATGCTTATTACTAATTTTAGCTGTTTAAAGCAACCAAATAGCTCTGGTAGTTCGGCACCTAGAGCTAAACTTCCATTATTTTCTGTTGTACAAACAGTTCCTAGGGAAATTGTCTTTTGCTGTCATTTTTTTATGCTTGCTGGTGTAATTGGCACACTGCCTCAATAACAGCATTATTCCAGCATAGTTCTGTGTGGTGGGTTTTTTTCTTTTCCATATTTTAGGGAGCTTAATTGCTGAGTGAGGTAGATAGCTTTCAGGAGAATCGGGATGAACATCACTCATACCAAATCAAATAGGTTCAGCTGTCAGGCTTTGAGAAGACCATTTTAAATGTTATTTGTTTTACATTAAAGGTATGACTGTAGCAATGAAAGCTGAGCCTAACTAGAGATAATTCACATATTCAAACTCCATCACTCCACATTCTCTTGTTTTGTTGCCACTGACATTCAATCCTACACTTGCAGGAATAAACAGCCATGCTTATTTTGCATAGGTGAACTGCCCCTGTATTTTGTGAGTCCCTGTTAAAGGAGCCTGACCCCTCTCATCTTGCAACACACACATTTACTGAATGGGTATCCCATGGGAATATGCAACCAATTTCCACTTGCTTTCCCAAAAAACCTCAAATCATAGAATTGCAGAATGTTAGAGGCTGGAAGGGACCTTTGAAGATCATCCTGACAGATGTAGGATCACCCAGAGTAGGTCACGCAGGAACGCATCCAGGCAGGTTTTGAAAGTCTCCAGAGAAGGAGATGCCACAACTTCTCTGGGCAGCCTGTTCCAGTGCTTCATCATCTTTACCATAAAATTAAGTTATTTCACTTAAATCTAGCACTTAGTGTGCTAGATTCAGCAAGGACATCTGGAGTGTGGCCCCCTGGGTGGAATACAACCAATACTTTGGGAATTTCATAAACTAATTTGAAACTGCATTCATAAATCAATCTGTACCAGGAAAAAAGGACAGAATGAGCTCATCCACAAAAAACTTGGATGTCAACATCTTATTTATTCATGATTCCTGCCAGCCCTGACAAGTTTGCCATTCAGTTCTAAAACTGCACCTTGAACCTGGTACATGGGATTCTTCATCTATACACTGATGATCTATAAATTAATCCTCTATAATGGTGGCAAAGAATGTTGAAATCTCTTAAAATTACAATGGTACAGATCTTCAGGTCCAATGCTCATGAACTTAAAAGGATTCCCACTTTATGGTTTGTTCCATTTGAGTTTTGAGATCAGCACCTTCTTCCCTGTGTTCAGAGCAACAGGGAGGATCATCCTATTAANACACTGCAGGTTCATGTTGAGCTTTTCATCACCCCAGACCCCCAGGTCCTTTTCCTCAGGGCTGCTCTCAGCCATTCCCCACCCAGCCTGGAGTTGTGCTTGGGATTGTGCCTACCCACGTGCAGGACCTTACACTTGGCCTTGATCAACTGCAGTCTACAACACACAGAGAAGCATGTGTAAGCCAGACAAAACCAAAGAGCTTGTGCCTAAAACTTATGCAAGCCAACAAGAGTCCTGTAGAAAACATCTCTCTTTTAGGGTAAAGGATGTATTGTACCCAAGACCAAAATCCTGATTCCCCAGGACATGATTGATTTGTTACCCCTTTAAATGTCTTTTAAAGACTTCCCTCTATCTAGAGGTTAGGCTTCAGTTCTGCCAAATGCTTCATGCAGGAATACTGAGCTGCAGGACCATGGCTTCAGTTGCATAGTTCACACTCTCTGACCCTAATGTTATTACCTGACAATAGAAGCCTTTATCCATGCATATTTCATCTCCCAAACAGTAAACAAGTCTTTTAGTCTTAAAATACCTGTAGCAGAGACCACATATTAACAAAAAGCTGAGTTTCATGCCAAATTTTCATGTCCAACTACACATGAGTAATTCCTCAAACTCCAGTGGAGAGAGCAGTCCTCAGCCAGTAGCCTCAGGCAAACAAGTTCATGGTCATGGGGCTTGATACTTCCATTTTTGTAGTTCCCTTCAACAGAACACTCCAAATCCTCCTCCATTCCTCTCAAACATACACTGTGAAAAGCAGAAACAGCTACCCACAAGGATGTCCCCAAATTTACTATCTTAGCATCCAAATAACCATTTTTATCTTCAGATTACGCTGACACCAGGAAGCCAGGAGAAACCCACCAGGCCACAGACCATGATGGCAAGAAGTCTCCAGTGGACATCCTAGGAGTGAATCCTGTCTCCAAACCTGCCTCTCAGAATTCGTGCAGCAGAGGAGCAGCTCTGTTCACAGCTTGGAACTGGAATGGGCATTAGCAGTTTGTGCCCAGCTCCTGAGAAATCATAGGAGCTGCTCTTTCAACACTCACCAACAGGCTTGACATGGCACACATTTAACAGAGATTTGTCTACCATGGCACCTTCCACCACTAACTTTCACAGCAGCAATGTTGTCCACCAAGAGATGACTTCTCTCTTGTGTATTTAACTAAGCCTTAGCCAATAAAGAGTTGCAGGGACATGAACTCTGATCTGATAGTTCCTATCTGCCAGAGGTGCACAGAGGTTTGTCTGCTGAGAAGGAAATGCAAAACAACTGGCTGGATTGACTTGGTCTTTGAAAGCAAATCCACAGCACGAAAGATGTGAACTGGTGGCATGTATTTGTCTCCTGTTATTTTCCTGGATTTTTTCCCACCCTGGCTAGGACTCATCATTGGGAACAAGTCTTTAACATCAACAAACCTGGCTTCTACCCACAACTACTAATATGGTCCTTGAAAGCTAAGAAAGAGAGTCTAATTATTTTTCTGCTGCTTCCAGTGGCCTGATCTTGCAGGGCACACGACCTCCTGCCAAATTTTTGCTGAGCATTTCAGAAGAAGTAATGAAGCATCATTTTAATCCAGAATTGCAATCACTAGATAGATAACTAATGCAATATTTAATAATACTCACAGCTCCACTAGGCTTGGCACAACAAAGTGGAAAAAAAGATTTTCTGCCCTTTTTTAATAGGCACCATTACTTCTCTGCAGGGGTAGCAGCTTTCTGCCTATCTTTCAGATGTACAAACTTTGGGGACAAATCAAACCAAAAATCAAATACATTTTGGTTCATCTCTCAAAGGGCATTAATTTGGTTTGTGAACTTTCCCTTACCATTCTAAATTTTTACACTGTTTACCATAAAACAGAGTTTTTAACTATGAGGCAACAGACAAGAGCCAGAGCAAATAAGGCAGGGATGTAGATTACAGTGAGAACTAATTTGATTACTACACGATTTCAACTACTATTTAACATGAAGTCATCTGAAAGGCAAGAGTCTCACTGACCACAGAGTAGAACACACATTCTGTAGCTGAAAACAAACACTGAATAGGGAATTTTTGTCTAAAACTTTACAACATATTTCCAGCTCCTTGGAAATATTTCTTCNTTGGAACTGGATGATCCTTGAGGTCCCTTCCAACCTTACCATTCTATGATTCTATGAATTGAGTTCAGACAGCACCAACTGGAGGATTTTCACCATTCTGGCTTGGAAAGCATTTAAATTTTACCCAATTCTTTCTCTCAGTGCAGAGGCTGAGAAGTATAAATATTTTAATAATACAAAAGGTTTTATTTTAAAAAGCAAAAGAGTGCCTCTTTTAAAACCTCCTCTGCGCATTATGCATGGGTCAGTTTATTAAATAATTGAGGGCATGAGGAATATTAAACAGCATTGCAAATGTTGTCTCAAAGCATACACCCACCCTGGGATGCTTGAGAAGCAGAAGGGAGCTGGACCACCCTGCTGCCCTGCATGTCCTCTCCTCTAGGCTGCCTGATGACGTTCCCTGTGCTTAAGACATGTTCTCACCCTGCTCAGAAGTCAGAATACCACAGAGCGATTGCAGCGCTTTGTGGGATTTAAGTATGACGCCATCTGCAATTTTTCAGACTTACACAAGCTCACATGTTTCCTGGGGAGGGGGAGAGATTCCAGGACATCATCTATTTTCTGCCTTCTCAGCAAGAAGCCAAAATATATGTATCAGAAGTTCTTATGTTGTTCCATCAAGGACAGCTGAAATACGCTGCACACGTTTAACGAAGCTTTCGGTCCACTCCAGGTCTCAATGGAAGGGGTGAAATGGCAGGATTGGTTGTATTGCTCACAGCTACTCTGCCTTACATCAACCTTTCCTTTTTCTTTTTTTTTTTTCTTTTTCTTTTTTTTCTTCCTTCCTTTCTTCAGAAAGAGCCCAAAAGCTTTGCAGAAGATGGAAGGAACACAAACAATCTGGTCATCTGAAGTGGTTGTTTTTTTTTTTGTCCAGAAGAGCAGTAGCTGCTCAAGAGTTCCAAAATCTAACAGATCTGTGGAAAAGCTTCTTCCATTTTTTCCATAAATAGATAATTATATCACATCTCTTGTTGAAAACAACCCAAAACCTCCAGTTCTTGATACACCACAGGATTTCTGCTGGGAAGACACTGAGGAACAACAGCATATTTTGTAGCTGTGGTGGCTTCTTCTCTTACTTCCACTGGTCTCCTGTCCTTTCTGATTGCCACTAGAGAACTTAAGGCATCACCTTAAGTTGAGGAAAAGCTCAACATGAGCCTGCAGTGTGAGTGCAGCCCAGACAGCAACTGTGTGCTGAGCTGCAGCAAGAGCAGTGTGGGCAGCAGGGCAAGGGAGGGGATTGTGCCCCTTTGCTCTGCTCTCCTCTCAGACCCCATCTGGAGTACTATGTGCAGTTCTGGAGCCCCCAGCATAGGAAGGACATGGAACTGTTGGAGCCACTCCAGAGGAGGCCACAGAGATGATCAGAGGGCTGCAGCAGCTCTCCTATGAAGACAGACTGAGAGAGTTGGGGCTCTGCAGCCTGGAGAAGAGAAGGTTTCCAGGAGACCTTAGAGTAGCCTTCCAGTATCTGAGGGAGCCTACAGGAGGGCTGGGGAGGGACTATTGACAAGGTCTTGGAATGACAGAACGAGGAGTAATGGGTTTAAACTGGCAGAGGGGAGATTTAAAACAGATGTTAGGAAGAAGTTCTTTACAATGAAAGTAGTGAAACACTGGAACAGGTTGCCCAAGGAGGTTGTGGCTGCTCCCTGCCTGGAGGTGTTCAAGGCCAGGTTGGATGAGGCCTTGAGTGACCTGTTCTAGTGGGAGGTGTCCCTAACTAGATGATCTTTGAGGTCTCTTCCAACCTAAACCATTCTATGATTCTATGACACCAGGGACTCCTCCCTCTCTGAGGGAGAGGACTGGCACATATAAGCTCAATCTGTATGTGTAACTGTTGCTAGTGTTAAAAGCCCCCCAGTTGGTAATTATACCAGTGTGTGAAGGTGCACTGGCATGCTCACCTGTGCCAACCTGTGTGTACTGTCAGCACAGGGGAAGAGTATGAAAATATGAATGAAAAGGGTAATGCATACTTGTAAATAGAAATTCAACCAAATAGACTTTCTCTGCATGTATCAAGGCTATTGCTTTTGTATGCATTTTAATTCTTCAAGAAGCATACCTGTGAGATGTAACCAGGAGGCACATGAATGGGGGGAATGGATCCGTTGGGTGACATCATGGGAACCTCTGCTGGTCCTGAGAGAAAGACAGCAATAAAATATTAGGGGTTTTTTTGGGTTTTTTTAGTGAAAAATGAAACACAAAAATATACTAAAATCACACAGTTGCTCAGAAAAGGCTAAATATAGCTTTCCTTTTGAAACCTGCAATAACAGAAAGAGCAACTCTACTAATTTCTGGTCTCTGGAAAATGCTTTGTGCCATCACTCTGAGAATAAGATCATTGTCCAATGACTTTACCATATATTCTGCTGAAATAATATTTTCATCATAAACCAGCTAAAACATAGACTTTATATTACCCACTGATCAACTTCTACAACATTAAGCAGTAACACAATATGTCCTTTAGCAGCCCACAATTCCTATATTGAAATCTGGTTAAGTTATTCTTGTCGAAGGCATGGGAGCAGGGAACAAAGCAGAAACTGTGTGGAATTAGGCAGCTCCCAAGGGAAAGCATCCAATTGTAGCCAAAAAAAAAAAAAAAGCACATCTGTGAAAAACTATCTATCTATCTAAGAATGCACAAAGACCAAATTCATTATCTCAGCTATTCAGACTAACCTTGGAATGTGGTTATACAAGCAAGAAGCTTACGGTTTCCACTGCAAAATCCAGCCCTGAACATGCAAGTTCCATTTTGAGGCACTGAGTACAAGTACAACAAAGCAAGTGCCATAACCATTCAGCTTTGGCAAATAGAACCTCACAGCTCAAGGAACGTGTCTAGATCAAATGGAAATATTTTGCTCAATTGCTCATTGACTCAGCCATTGAAATAGGGAATGTCACAGGCAATAAAATGAACCCCTCGCACATCAGACAGTCATTTGCAATGAGAGTTTACTGCTTTCAAAAGTAAAATTAAATTCATTATTACCTTATAACGTACTGGAATGTTTAGACTAACCTCCTAACCCATCTGCCATGTCAAAGAACGAGGGGCAACTNGAAATTGAGAGCAGCCCTGCAGGAAAGGACTTTGGGGGTGCTGGTAGATAAGAAGCTGAACAAGAGCCAACAATGGGCAATTGCAGCCCAGAAGTCCAATGGTGTCCTGGGCTGCATCAAAAGAAGTGTGGCCAACAGGTCAAGAGGGGTGATTCTGCCACTCCGCTCTGGTGAGCCCTGACCTGAAGTACTGTGTCCAGCTATGAGATGGACACAGTACAGAGCAGGTCCAGAGGAGGGCTGCCAAGATGATCATAGGGCTGGAGCACCTCTCCTGTGAAGACAGGCTGAAAGAATTTGGGCTGTTCAGCATGGAGAAGAGAAGACTCTGGGAAGACCTTACAGCTACATTTCAATATCTGAGTGGGGCCCACAGGAAGGCTGGGGAAAGGCTGCTTAGAAGGGCTTGAAGTGATAGGATGAGGGGCAAATGGTTTGAAAGTGGAGCAAGGTAGATTTAGGTTGGACATAAGGAATAAACTCTATACAATGAAAGGGGTAAAAGATTGGAACAGGTTGCTTGGGGATGTGGTCCCTGAAGACATTCAAGATCAGACTCGATTTGTTCCTGGGCAGCTTGATCTAGTTAGAGGTGTCCCTGCTCACTGCAGGGGGGGTTGGGCAAGATGACCTTTGAGGGTCCCATGCAACCTAATGCAATCTGTAAAATAGCCACAGTTAAACTCTTGAGAAGAGCACAGAGAGCTCTGCTCATTGTAATGGCAAGCTGAATTGTAGAGCCCACTGAAAATACAAACAGTAACTTCAGAACCTTCTCTGATGGAGAAGCCATCCAACATCTCCAACCACATCACATCCCAGGGAAGGAAGCTAAGCACTAACACAGACGAGGGACTTCAGGCACCAATGGGATGTAACAGCCTTTAGGAGTGACTGGTCCTTAAGTTTAGACAAATCTAATGAAATTGCCAGCAACGAAGTGAGCCACAGTCTGTTGTTGCCTGATTTCAGCAAAACCAGCACACATTACATTACCCAGAAGTCATTTCCTATGCATCCACATTTTTACACTTCTCAGGCTGATTATCATACAGTAAAACAGGACTTGCCAACCTCCCAAAACCCAAGTTACAGACAGGAATCTACCCAAGTTATTTATATGTCCTCTGATTTTGGTCCATTTTCCATGTCCAATTATTTATAGTTTAATCAGCACATACATGTTTCACCTGTCACATCTAAAGTTATCATTAAGGAAATGTAAGCTCCAAAGTTTCAATTAAGATAAGTAATTTTAGGTGTGGGGTACTGCTGCTCCTCATACCTCCTTGCACTTAACTATGTAGGGAACTTGACCTATACAGCCTCAGTGAGAAGAAAAGTCATTATAAACTTCTTTTTCAGCTCATGTGGGCTCCTCACCACCACTTTTTGTTCTATAGTTCTTTAAAAATTGTTGGTCTCCCCAGACAGCAAACAATTCTAGTGCGAATGGGGAGAAAAAAAAATAATCAGCATCAGCTGTAACTGAATACTGGGGGGTGGCAGGGGGAGTTGCCATCCAAATAGCTCCATTTCAGCCCCTTGAAAACATGAATCATAGAATGGCTTAGGTCGGAAGGGACATTAGAGATCATCTACTCAACCTCCCTGCCATGGGCAGGGACACTTCTCAAGTAGACTCAGCTGCTCAAGGCGTCATCCAAAATGGCCTTGAACATCCCCAGGGAGGAGGCATCCACAACCTCCCTGGGAAACCTATTCCAGAGTCTTACCACCCTCATACTGAAGAATTTCTTCCTAAGATCCAGTCTAACCCTTCTCTCCCTCACCTTATGTTGTGAGTTTAAAGAGCTGACAGAGTGAAGCTGGAGGGGGAGGAAAGGAGAACAAGCTGGCCTTGCCCTGAGCTTATGAAGAGATAGCAGAATTGTGGGATTGAATAACAATCTTCAAGTCCCTAGAAGACTTTTTTAACCCTATAGCTCTCAACCTGGGACACCTTAAAACCATTTCTCCTTGTCCTATCATTAGGCATCCTTATGAAGAGTCCCTTTCCAGCCCTCCTGTAGGATCCCTTCGGGCAGTGAAGTGACAGAAGGAGCTTTACATATACAAACAACCTCCATCAGCTTCTGGAGGGCTGCCTCAAAACAGCAGGGCTGGTTCCATCCAAAATGCAGGTGCAAGGAAACTACTCCCCCTCTCTGAACTGAGAAGGAAGAGCAGAGGAGCCATTGGGCTGAAGGCACAGAAGGGATGGACTCAATTCTTTACATCAAGGAAAAAATGTTATGACATGAAAAATCCTGACTTCACCATTTAAAAAGACAATAATTCAAATTTAAACACTGCTTAATAAAGCAAAGCTTTCACATTTAGTCTGTTTCAGCCCTGCACTGAAATGCTGTCTGCTTACAGTCATATTGGCCCTAGCCAGTCTTTCTCAAAAACAGGTACTCTGATTTGGAAATGAAGTTAAAAATGGGACAGTTTTGGAGTTTCTACACCCAGACCAGACAATCCCTGTACAATAAATGAGCAGCACTTTGCTTGCCATGCCTCATATCTGTCCTTCTGAGCCTTGTGCCAACTGCTCATATGGAGTAGCAATCTACTCGCAGGAAGAAGTCAAAACTCCCACACCAATAATGTTGACTGCAACACTTTCATTCCAATAAAAGCCCCCTGAAACCCGTTTTTTATCACCAAAAGGTGCACCATGCAAGATGATTCTTCACCTTGTGTATGGCCCACAAACTGTTACAGTCATTTGGATAACAAGTTTCAAAAGAATGAGAGCCCAGTGATTTGCAGGTAGAGTTTGTTTCCAGCACTGTGATTTCAAGGCTAGCCAAATGACTTTAGCATACATTATTTCATCTCCTTCTCATCAATGGCATCAAAATAATTTCAAGTGGTAGTGAGTAAAATACAGACTCCCATCTCCATCCCCACAGCACAATTCCCAGGAATTATTAAAGACTATTCTTGCAGTGAAAGCAGAGAGTCACAGAAACATCCAGTATCACAAAGCTCAACCTATAACTCAACTCTACAAGATTCACCTTAAACCACATCCCTAAGCATCACATCCAAACAACCCTTAAACACATCCAGGGTGGGTGACTCCACCACCTCCCTGGGCAGCTCATTCCAGTGCCTGAATGGGGTTTTTTTAAAGCATTTTTAGTTGGGTAAAGTATTTTTAAACTCTTAATAAGTGAAGGATGTTCCTCAGTTGTTTGTATCCACAGGCCGGATTGCAAGTCATGTGTTCTCTAGGAAATTAGAACTTTTGAAGTTTTAATTGAAGCTCCTGGTTCAATACAGGATTTAATTTAAAAGAGAAAAAGTCAGTCCATTCTAACACAGATGCTGTACACTGAAATGAGCTTGCTTTAATACTTTAAACCTGTTAGCAAACTGAGTCTGTCTCTTGAGCTCAGAATGAAAAGGAGCCAGAAAAGCTCTGGCCGCCTCCACTGACAAAACAAGAGGCCAAATTCCACCCCAAGCCCCAACACCATAAATACAAACCNAGGTGTTCAAGGCCAGGTTGGAGGAGGCCTTGAGTGACCTGTGCTAGTGGGAGGTGTCCCTGCCTATGTTGGGGGGTTGGCACTAGATGATCCTTGAGGTCCCTTCCAACCTTACCATTCTATGATTCTGTGCTCAGCCAGGCAGGTGACAGATCATACTTGTCCCTAGCTGGGAGAGCACAATGTTTCCATATTTCTAGCACATGCTAATAATTAAAGGACAGTAAAAGAAGCAACTCAGTCTCACATTGTGGCAGAGTTAATTAACAGCTTGACACCCCAGTAAGAGTCTGTCCTCCTCCTCTTCAAAGCTACATGCTCCTTTCTTTTGTGCTGTTTTGTCACTCCCCTGACAGAAGGAAGTTAATTATTGTAACCATTCTGGATGACCAAAAAAGGTTTACAAATCTGTTGCCTTTTCAAAAACACCCATGCCCATAGTCTAGCAAAAAATGACAATTAGTGCCTCCCTCTGTGTGTGTCATGGTTTATTGTGTGACACTGCAGATCAAAGCAAGCCTACCTCCCATCTCTGAGTCCCTCTTCCCCTGCCAAGAGGATGCTTCTGTCACGGAGGGACCATGTCACAACGTACTTGAGAAACTTTGGTCCCAAGGTTTTCAAAGCTAATTATAGCCTTGGTTGCAATCCCTGACACTTTCAAAGTTCTTGCATAAAACCAGTTCTGGAATAAGTATGCTTTTTTTTCTTGGTCCCTAGTGACCTTTTATGCATGCATTAAAGACCACTTCAGTTCAATTAGGATTTTTTTTCCTTAAATTATACAAGCCACAATCTGACATTTCAGTTCTTCCAGCTACAGCAATGCATCTTTCCTATTTCTTTCTTTCCACACAGCATTATATGGCAAAGAAGTAATTTTACTACACTATTTTCCTTTCTTTAGTGCTCATAGGGCACTACTTTTCTCTCTTTATTACTAAATTATGTCCACAGTAGAATATTTTTCACATCCAGCTTCAGCACATGGGCATATGTTTTATTCAGTGTTTCTACTGATCATTTTGCACAGCTTATTACCACGAGCAAATCCTCATTATAAAGTTCTCATTCAGAGAGCACTTATGGAAAACTCTTCTGAAGTTCAGGAATTTTTCTGCCTTGTTTCTAGCAGATGCTCTAACTTCCCATTTTCACATTGCAATACCTGCGTTAGCAGAGAAACTACCTGAAATTCAGGGGGTTGGCACTTGGAATTTTAAGGATCTTATAGTTTAATAAGGAGAACCAACTGCACTAAGCTAAGTAGAAAATTAAAGCCAGCCAAGTAAATGAAATATAGTTGTTCAGCTTTATAAGATATAAGTAATTCATAGAATCACAGAATAGTAAGGTTGGAAGGGAGCTCAAGAATCATCTAGTTCCAACCCTCTGACATAGGCAGGGACACCTCCCACTAGCACAGGTCACTCAAGGCCTCGTCCAACCTGGCCTTGAACACCTCCAGGGAGGGAGCATCCACAACCTCCCTGGGCAACCTGTGCCAGTGTCTCACCACCCTCACTGGTAAGAACTTCCTCCTAACATCCAGTCTAAATCTCCCCTTTTCCAGTTCAAACTCATTGCCCCTTGTCCTGTCATTACAAGACCTTGTCAGTAGTCCCTCCCCAGCCTTCCTGTAGGCCCCCTTCAGATACTGGAAGGCTACTCTAAGGTCTCCTGGAAGCCTTCTCTTCTCCAGGCTGAAGAGCCCCAACTCTTGTAGCCTGTCCTCAGAGCAGAGCTGCTGCAGCCCTCTGAGCATCTTCGTGGCTTCCTCTGGACCCGCTCCAACAGTTCCATGAAAATATTCATGAAAAATATTCAGCCTCCCCCTGAAACACAACAAAACTGGTATCAGAGCTTCCACAACAAAACTGGTATCAGAGCTTCCACAACACAACTGGTATCAGAGCTTCCACAACACAACTGGTATCAGAGCTTCCACAACACAACTGGTATCAGAGCTTCCACGATGCAGGGCTCTTCTCAGGGAAGTAAAGCTATGGAGCAAGAGGTGTCACCAAATGAAAAGGAAAGAGAATTAAAGGGCAAATTGGCCTGCTTTGCTAAAACAAATGACCCAGGGCTTGCTGACCTTGGCTGGGACCCAAGGGTTTGCATTTTCACATGGATGAGCAGCTGTTCCGGAACAATTTCCTCAATGAAATAAGCATAAACAGGCTCCCTGCTGCTGTTAGGCACACGTGTCTTCTCCCTCCACTTGCTTATTCTCAAAGCAGCTTACAGACCAAACAAGGTGATGACAAGGAAAACACAACAAAGAAAATCCTGGATCCTCTTCCATTCATCATCTTTCTTCTGCAGCAGAGGTGCGGTGAGCATTTTTCCCAGCTTTCTGACCGCAGCCTAAAGCTGCTTGTTAGCACCAGGCAACACAAGGGTGTCACACCACTTTACAACCACCTTTAAAGCAGGATGCAAAGAGCTTGCACAGATGATCAGAGGGCTGCAGCAGCTCTCCTATGAAGACAGGCTGAGAGAGTTGGGGCTCTGCAGCCTGGAGAGGAGAAGGCTTCCAGAAGACCTTAGAGTAGCCTTCCAGGATCTGAAGGGGGCCTACAAGAAGGCTGCAGAGGGACTACTGACAGGACAAGGGGCAATGGGTTTGAACTGGCAGAGGGGAGATTGAAACTGGATGTTAGGAGGAAGTTGTTTCCAGTGAGGGCGGTGAGACACTGGCACAGGTTGCCCAGGGAGGTTGTGGATGCGCCCTCCCTGGAGGGGTTCAAGGCCAGGTTGGACGAGGCCTGGAGTGACCTGTGCTAGTGGGAGGTATCCCTGCCTATGGCAGGGGGTTGGAACTAGATGAGCTTTGAGGTCCCTTCCAACCTTACCATTCTATTCTATGATATAAACATCATCACAATTCTGAGGTGTGACCTCTCCTAGACGAGAGCTAATTCAGACACGAACTGAACTCTGCTCACCTATGGTAAAAGGTGGAGGAAGAGTCAACCCTCAGGTGTCTGCTGAAGTTAGTAGGACACAGGGTCTTAAATCTGCTCTGATCAAGATCCAAATACTTTGTCCTTAGATGAGTATAAATCTGTAAAGAAACTTCACACTAGGGAGAAAAGAAGCAGCTTTTACAACACAGAGGGAGTAAAATGACCACTTTTTGAAGAGGTCTCAAATGCTAGAAAAACTCTCACCTGTGCTGCATTCAACCTGCCATAGGTGAGGTCATGAAAGGTGCAGGAAGAAAGTTATCAATAAAGCTAACGGAGGCACAGGGGTAACAAAGCATTCAGCACTTGGCCATCTCCATGGCACCGCCTCATGTCTGAAGACGACAGCATGGAGAGCTTATCCATATCTATTTGTCATCTCATCTACACATGAATAAAATAATCATGTGAATAAAGATGCCTACCACATGTCCATTTGCCTTGTCTGGCACTCCACTGTTTATTTTTCATTCATATCACAGTTCACTAGCACAAAGTAATTCCTTCATCTTCTAAGAGTAGCACAAAAACATCACTAAACCCTTCAAGTTTAACAGACATGGCTCCATGGATTTCCAATGATGTTGGATCCCTCACCAAACGACTATTTAAATGCAAATGAAACACCCAAAACACCCCTATCAGCCTGAAGCCTCCTACATCTGCATGGCTTAACCAGTGAACACAGTTACCTCCAGCTGTACAAGCTAAGAATGGAGGCTGAAGCATGATGTAGGTAAAATGTGCTTCTCCGACACCTTTGTAGCTTTGGTCACATCTCTCCTCCACGGATTTACTTCCTGAGAAGCTCCTTAGGTGCTGAGGGATGTGATGACTGCTTTCTGCTTTTTCTATGTCCTCTCTCAATCCTGTGACTCTGTTAGGAGAGGTTACAAGCTAACTTCTCTACCCACTCCCCCGATCACCAAGTTAACTGGCTGCAAATATAGAATCATAGAATGGTAAGGTTGGAAGGGACCTCAAGGATCATCCAGTTCCAACCCCCTGCCATAGGCAGGGACACCTCCCACTAGTACAGGTCACTCAAGGCCTCCTCCAACCTGGCCTTGAACACCTCCAGGGAGGGAGCAGCCACAACCTCCCTGGGCAACCTGTGCCAGTGTCTCACCACCCTCATTGTAAAGAACTTCCTCCTAACATCCAGTTTAAATGTCCTCTCTGCCAGTTTAAACCCATTGCCCCCTGTCCTGTCATTACAAGACCTTGTCAATAATCCCTCCCCAGCCTTCCTGTAGGCCCCCTTCAGATACTAGAAGGCTACTATAAGGTCTCCTGGAAGCCTTCTCTTCTCCAGGCTGCAGAGCCCCTCTAAAACAACATGTGAAAAGAACTGAAGTTGTAAAACCCAAGCAGGTCTTTTGGAGTTTCAGTGCATCATCACTACCAAGATTGAACTGCAGGTCATGTACACTTGCTGCACACATTCAGTCCTTGGACCTTACAGCTACAGGCCCTACAATAACATCCAGTCTGGAGTCTGGGTTTAACTGATGTTTTCAACATGTGCAGACAAACTCACTCAAACAAACATCAAATCAAACTGCTCAGAAATCTCTGCCAAATGCATCAAGCAGACAGCTCCTGGAGCGTTTTCTGGCTTATTTACATAACAGCACCTTTGCTGTTTACACTGAAGCCTCTTGAAAAGAGTTTATTTTACCTGTGTTTGCTACTTGACCTGCTACACACAGCAGGAGGCTCGAGTGCATTCAGTTTGCAGTTAAAACAGCATGTCACCATTTAATGGAAGAACCAAGAGATTCCTACTCAGCAGCATGCTACTCTGAAATGTGTCTCCCAGATGTTTTAATCTAGTTTGGGGCATATTCTAGAAATACAGTAACCCATAAAAACAGGAAATTAATTAAAATAGATCCGCTGCACCCAACATGCCCTGTCCAAAGCTATCACAGTACTACAAGCTGCTACACAGCAGCAGTTTGGCAGCTCAGCCTGAAGAGGAAGCAAGCCAGGCTCAATGTTCATTTTTACCCTCTCTAGAATTGTGAATTAATACTTTCTCAAATATCAAATGCTCAACAATTCAAACTTTAAGCATGTTGCATTCTAATATATTTACCCTGAGACCACAAAGAATTGCCCCACTCTTCATCTGCAAGACCTCACCTGCCATTCTGCTCCTTGGTTTGGGGGTTCATTATTTGCCACCTGAAAGACCTCACCTGTCTTTCTGCTCCTTGGTTTTGGGGTTCATTATTTGCCACCTGCAGGACCTCACCTGCCATTCTGCTACTTGTTTTGGGGTTCATTATTTGCCACCTGCAGGACCTCACCTACAATTCTGCTCCCTGGTTTTGGAGTTCATCACACTTCACTAATTTTCTACATGTAGAAATGTCCAGATGAGGTCAATAGATTGCTTAAGCAGCCTGGAAAATCATCAACTTGTGTATCTACAGCTTCTCCTCCTATCCAAGATCCCGACATCTGAATCAGAAGCATAGAAGCATTTCTATGACTCAGTAGCATGCTGTGGGGATGGAAGAGCAGCAGGGCATGCTTGGGAACAAGGACCAGTGCAGGGTCATCCTACACCAGGGACAGAGCAGCAGTAACTGCTGTGAAGCACCAACGATTGAGAAACTCTAACACCACAAACCTCACTGCAGCCTTTAAAAATGGTTAAAGGAGACTACTTGCTCAGCCAAAGAACAGAGATGGCTGAGATGGATTCTTCAGTCTCTTGCTGCTCCTCTACATTCCCAGGTGGGTTTCACTTCTTTTTTTAAAGCAGGCCCATATATTAGTTTAGAGTTTCAATTTACAGGCAACATTTTAGAGTGGAACATTCCTTTTGTTGTTATTTTGAGTAGAAATGGAGTATTTTCCTGCTCTGATCTGAACAAACAAGAGAGATTCTTTTGCTAAAATAAACCTTTTCTGATGGTTGGCTAGTCAGCCACTGCTGCAAAAACACTTGCAAGGACTATGTTGCAATACTTCAAGCATTGAAAATAAGCCTATTCCCATGGCAATTCACCAGATGGGCTACAGATTGTAAATCAGAGATGTCTAGACTAAAACACAGGAGACAAACATCTGTCTAAAATCAGTTGACTTGAATGGCAAATACTGTTAAATAAATCAGGACTACTTTGGAAACAAAGAGAATAACCAACTACGTTGAAAGCATCTGAAATTAATCCATTAGCACACAAGCCATAACACAATAACCTGAAACTGAAAAGACATTCATTTTGTGAGGATTATGAGTCCAAGATGACATTCTGACATCTGAAGCAGGAGCTTAAAAGCATTTCTATGACCCAGCACTACGTTACCCCACAAGGACTCACGAATCCATCCCCAGCACATGTGGCTGCAGTGAGGTTGTTATTCTCCTCACTTCACGAGTGAAACTGTGGCACAAAGAAATGAAATGCCTGATGCAGGCTCACACAGGAAGCTTGTGGGAATGTAACTGGACACAAACCCAGAACAGAGTTTAGGTCATAAGACAATATTTAAGCCTGAAAAAAAATCTTTGAGCTGCTGCAGAACGGTAGGGTACTGCACAGAAAAATACTGTTCTGAAAATACAGGTAGGTACCCCTCACATTTAACAACTGTTTTTTCCNCCAATTAGCCTCAAACCAGCAAAGCATAATCCTTTGATTTATGCAAAAATATGCCAGAAACTCTGCAGATGAACAAAGATCACAACCAAGAAAGGTGAGACAGAAGAGACATTGAACAGAAAGCTGCAGCCTGACCTTTGCAGGAGGCTCCATGAGAGAAAAGGAGACCACAAAGCTGAATTCAGAAATGGGAGAAACTCATCAAAACACTACTGCTGGCCCATGCAAACAATGGGAGAGCTCTGGCAGCATAAGGCTTCATTTTAGAATCAAAACATTTAACATATCAAGTTTTTACACCACTAAAACTTTGTACAGCACCAGAAGGATTAGCATCCTCCAGCTGAGCTTCCCACCAGGCCTATATAACCATTGCACTGACTTTTAACCAGAACTCAATTTTAGGGGAAACAGATGTCATGAAATGAGAACTAGTTTATTTTTGCACCAGTTAACAGCATTACCATTCACATACAACACAAAATATTTGCCTGATATCAACAGAGGTTATTTATTTGTAGAAAGACAAACAACAAGCCAGGAGAACACCATAAGGATGGAAGTTCAGCTCTGGACAAGATATTGCTTTTGTAATTTTGAGACAGCTCTCGGACACATTCTAGTGATGTAGCTGCTCTTTGGGGAGTGTGTGTACATGCCTTAGCTTTCTGGCAGCTTCATCACATGGCACTCACTTGTTAAAGGTTTTTGTTCAACCGAGTCCTTGCTGCAGCCCAGAGCAGTGTGGGCAGCAGAGCAAGGGAGGGGATTTTGCCCCTTTACTCTGCTCTCCTCAGATTCCACCTGTAGTCCTGTGGGCAGGTCTGGAGCCCCCAGCACAGGAAGGACATGGAACTGTTGGAGTGAGTCCAGAGGAGGCCACAAAGATGCGGAGAGGGCTGCAGCAGCTCTGCTATGAGGACGAGCTGAGAGAGTTGGGGCTCTGCAGCCTGGAGAAGGCTTCCAGGTGAGCCTGTTTGATTCATTAGTCCAGACTGGGCTAGAAAAATGAAAGGATGTCCTCTGGCCTGGACCAGAAAACTTCATAATTAATGGATGAGGAACCTGGGAACTACAGAC
>WBNM01037883.1:66870-87991 GCA_013399055.1 Ramphastos sulfuratus | reverse complement strand
CCAGACCCTTCCCCAGCTGTGTTACATGATTTTCATAGGTGACATGGACCAAGCAAATTTTTCCTCCTCTCCAACCTAATTCTCCCCTGGCACAATTCCAGGCCATATCCTCTCCTTCTATGACCTGCAACTAGGGAGAAGAGCCCAACCCCAGCTGACTGCAACGTCCTTGTTTCAGGATTTGGTGGTTATCAGTTTGCCAAGTAGCTGAAAACAGAAGCAATGCAACTTGGAACAAGATGAAAGGGTTTAGCTGTAGACTAGACTGAAGGAATGGGTTTGGCACCCATAAATATGCAGCAAGGGAAGCTCTGAGTTGGGTACTCAGCCAATTAGTATTAATTAAGGTGAGCAGCAACCCCTGGGATGTGGGGAAACAGGAGCTAAAATCAGATAACCTCTCCTCAAGGGTCAGCTGCAACTGTTACTGGGTTTTTAACCTCCAGAGTGGAATTTAGATTAGGATGTTCCAAATCACATCCACACAGAGCCCTCTTCTGCAGGGTGTGGGAACTCCCAGGCAGCAAAGGGAGCACCAAGGGGGAGAAGCTCAAGTAAAGGTGGTACCCCCAAAGCTTCTGGGGCTTAGGAAATGGTTGCCAAGGGGTTTCAAGCATGGCCAACAGCACTTGGTCCTGGCACTTCCCTGCTGGAGCAGGAGCTGGGTATGGTCAGTTTCAAACCTTAGCTCTCACTGAGGCCACGTAGACTATAAAGTGCAGCACCCCAGGGGCAGAAACTAAAGGTGGAACCCCCAAAGCTCTTGGGGGTAGGAAATAGTTGGCAAAGGAATGTAAGGATGGCAAACAGCATTCAGAGCTGGCACTGCCCTGCTGGAGCAGGAGTTGGACATTGCCAGTCTTGAGCCAGGTCTTTTATGGAGCACAAATAGAGCACAAAGTGGAGCACCCTTGGGTAGAAACTAAAAGTGGAACCCCCAAACTTCCTGGGGCTAGGAAATGGTTGCCAAGGGTTTTTAATCTCTTTTTTTGGAGTGTATTAAGGTTTGGTTGTTGTTGTTGGCTTTATTATTTATGGGGAGGTTTTAAGGGGCACAGAGAGATTTTATGGGTGGTTTGGGTGTATTTTTAGGGGATTTATGGGGGGTTAGGAGTGTCTTGGGGGATTTGGGGTTTTAGGGGGTGGTTTTGAGTGGTACAGAGAGATTTTATGGGTGGTTTGGGTGTATTTTTAGGGGATTTATGGGGGGTTAGGAGTGTCTTGGGGAGTTTGGGGTTTTCTAGATGTGGTTTGAGGGTGGGGCTTTGGAGCTGCTTTAAAACTCATGATGGGATGTTTAGGTTGGGTGCAAGGTCTCTCCAGAGGTGAAGCATCAACCCCATGGATTTCTGTGAGGGGCTTTAACAGGAAACCAAAGCAGAGAGGTTTTGATAGCAGCTTTGTTATCATGCTTCACCAACACCTCTCCTTTTCTAGCTGTGCTTCAGCACGACTCAGTTCAACCACTCACCCATCAGGTCACCTGGCAGCAGATGCAGTCACAGCAAAGGGCTGATGGCCTCATTCCCAAGCAGCTCCACTCTCCCAGTTTGGAACCACCAAACCCTAAAGCAGAAAAGAGAACTTGTTGGTGCTGCTCCACCACCCTTTAACCCCAGTTCCCCCCCCACCCCTTTCCCCTGGGATTGTGGGAAGGGCTTGGGCTATAAAAGCCTCTGCTGAAGGAGCTTGTTGGGCTTTTTTTGGAGTGGGAGCCTTCCAGGTCCTTCTGCTGTTGACTGAGCTGTTAGGGCAGAGGCATTTGAAGCAGCAGAGGGGTCTGTGAGGGAAGAGCTTCAGGAGAGGTTCAGCTGCACCTGCAGCAGGAAGCACCTTGCATGCAGCTTTTTGTTTCTGGTTGGCCTTTTTTTTTTTATTTTAATTGAATTTGTAGAACTGCACTTTCACAACATTTAATGTTGCTCCTCTTCTGTTCCAGGCATGTTCCCATGGAATCCTTACCTTCATTGAACATGGACCTTCTCATTTTTTTTCTCCACAAAGTTCCTTTTAGTGTGTCCTGCTCTTACTTGGACTGAAGAACAGAATGGTAGGGGTTGGAAGGGACCTCTAGAGATCATCAAGTCCAACCTTCCTGCCAGAGCAGGACCACCCAGGGCAGGTCACACAGGAACACATCCTGAGGGTGAGCAGAGGTTAGGGAGAGCACATTGTGAAGCATTGTGGGTTAAAGCTGAAGTAAAAGGTAGTAATCTACCCTCCCAAATTTCCTGGGGAATGTAAAATACTTGCCAAGGATCTGCAAAGATGGCCAACAGCATTGGACAGGCTGAGAGCTGGGCAAAGAGGAACCTAATGAAGTTCAACAAGGATCAGTGCAGGGTCCTGCACCTGGGAAGGAGTAAAATCTGCAGCAGTAGAAGTTGGGAGGTGATCTGCTGGAGAGCAGCCCTGTGGAGAGGGAGCTGGGGGAGTCCTGGTGGGCACAGAGCTCCACATGGCACAGCAATGTGCCCTGGTGGCCAAGGACAATGGGATCCTGGGGTGCATTAAAAGGAGTGTGGGAAGCAGAGGGAGGGAAGTTCTCCTCCCCCTCTACTCTGCCCTGGTGAGACCTCACCTAGAATATGGCATCCAGCTCTGGGCTCCCCAGTTCAGGAGGGACAGGAATCTGCTGGAGAGAGGCCAAGGGAGGGCTGCAAGGATGCTGAAGGGACTGCAGCACTGCCTGGTGAGGAGAGGCTGAGAGCCCTGGGGATGTTTGGTCTGGTGAAGAGAAGACTTAGAGGGGATCTGATCAATGTTTATAAATATCTGAGGGCTGGGAGGGACAAACTCTTCTCAGTTGTGCCTTGGAACAGGACAAGGGCAATGGATGTAAACTGCAGCACAGAAAGTTTCACCTCAACATGAGCAAGAACTTCTTGACTGCAAGGCTCACAGAGCACTGGCACAGGCTGCCCAGAGAGGTTGTGGAGTCTCCTTCTCTGGAGCCTTTCCAGCCCTGTCTGGATGTGTTCCTGTGTGACCTGAGCTAGATTCTCTGGTCCTGCTCTGGCAGGGAGGTTGGACTCGATCTCTGGAGGTCTCTTCCAACCCCTAACACCCTGTGAATCAGGGCTGGTACCTCACTCTTGGAGCAGGAGCTGCACATTCTCACTTCTGAACCTGAGCTCTTAGAGAGCTCAAACAAATACTTTTGTGAAGCACTGTGGGTTAGAAGCTGAAGATGATATCCCCAAAGTCCTTGGGGCTAGGTAGTGGTTGCCAAGGGGTTTTGGGCATGGCCAACAGCATTCAGTGCTGGCATTTTCCTGCTAGAGCAGGAGCTGGGCATTGCCAGGTTTAAGCCAGGTCTTTTGTGGAGCCCAAATAGAGCCCAAAGTGCACCATGCTGGGATGGAAGCTAAAGAAAAGGTGGAACCTCCAAAGTTCTTTGGGCTAGGCAATGGTTGCCAAGGGGTCTCAAGCATTCAGTGCTGGAACTTTCCCTGCTGGAGCAGGTGGAGGTTTTCACCTGTTTTAGCAACCCACAGCTCTCCTAGCCTGGTTTCAGAGGTTATTCTGTAGTTGAGCAGCAGCTTGACCTGCTGTGACCAGTTTCCCCATCCAGTACCAGAGGAAGGAGTCACTGGGTTGAATCAGAGCAGTGGTGACTGTTGGCCACCCAGCTCCTGGTGCAGGTCCAGCTCACATGGGCTGCCTGCTGCCTGCCAACGAGGAGCTGCTTTATGTCACCAGCCAACTGCAAAGCTGGCATCACTTCAACTTTCAGGGATCCTGTGTTTGGCAAAAAGCTGGGTTTAGGGGGAAAATGACTAAGGAAGTTGAACATACTCCTTATAAGGAGAGACTGAGGGAGCTGGGCTGTTTAGCTTGGAGAGAAGGAGACTAAGGTGTGACGTGATTACTGTTCATAAATATGTGCAGGGTGAGTGCCAGGAGGATGGAGCCAGCCTCTTCTTGGTGATGCCTAGTGACAGGACAAGGGGCAGTGGGTGGGAGTTGAGGCATAGGAGGTTTCATGTGAACCTGAGGAAGAATTTTTTTCACTGTGAGGGTGACAGAGCATTGGAACCAGGTGGACAGGGAGGTTGTGGAGTCTCCCTTTCTGGAGATATTCAAGAACTGTTCCAATGTGATCTGCTCTAGGTGATGCTGCTCTGGCAGGGGGGGCGGGACCAGATGATCTTTTGAGGTCCCTTCCAGCCTCTATGAAAAAAAAAAAAAAAAAAAAAAAAAAGACAGATTTGTTGTCAGAAACTTATCCAGGGGAAATGAGCCTTATCAGACTGTGGCTGAAGGATTTGCCTTTGCTAGCAAGAGCAAAACAGCTGGGCCTGGGAGTGCCTGGTGTGCAGCCACAAAAACAACAGGCTGCCAGAGCTTTCTGCTCCAAGCCACTCTCACCACAGAATGGGCTATGTAACAGTCAGCAAGCATTAGGATTTTGAACGTGGAGACGCTGGAGCAGTGGGAACAGGTAGAGCAGGTGGCAGAGAGCCCAGGAGCTGTGTCAGGACACTGTTCCATAATCAAGGCTCCAGCTCACTTGCTTAGAACAGCATGGGTGGTGGCTCACCACCCTTCTTCCAGGGAGCTGGATTTGACTAACTAGCAGCTCCTTCAAAGGATTCAAATGAGGTCCTGCTGCAGAGCTGAAATGTCAGGGCCCTGTGCTTCTGGCAGCACAGTTCTGGGTGCCAAAGGGGCTGAAGCTGTGGCAAGGAGCCATTTGGGGGACTAAAACACACTGCAAGGTTTACTGTCTCCAGTCAGCCACTCTGTGATGAATCTGTGTGCTGCTGGCTTCAAGGCAGTAGTGGCAAGTACAAGACAGAGAAGTTACCAGGAGGGGATACTCCTGACAGCCCCAAGAAGCTACCCAGAGTGCATGGCCTCCTTCCTGCCCACACTGCAAACACCAACACCTGCAGTGGTAGATGTGATGAATGATGCAGGATCTAGGAGCTCTGGAACCCAACCTCCAGCCCATGCAGGGTTATTTTTAGCTCCTGGATGAAATTTGCTTTGGCAAAGGTTCTAAAATGCTTTTAGATCTAAGATAGAGCCTTACTGTAATATTTTAATCCAATCCTAAGAGATCTCACAATTAGTAAATAGGCTAGAGCCAGGAGCCAAGATGTGTTTCAATACCTTCTCCTTTTGATCCCATTAAGCACTCCCAGCTCTTCATAAGCACCCAAGCTTGGGTGTGTAGTTTGGTTTTGTCGTTCCTGTCATGTCCCCACCTCAGTACCTGCAGGTTTTTTGCAGCTGCAGCACAGAAACATCAGCTGGAAGTAAAACTTCCTGCAATCCAGGTGTGGGGAGAGCATTGGATGTGAAGGAGGGCACTTCCCACCTCTTTATATCCCAGAGCTGGATGGCTTTCAAAGAGCTGCTAGCCTACAAACCAGCAAGGAGCTTTTCTCTACTGGCAATACCTTGGAAGCAGTCCATGCCTGCAGTGACACTCAGAATAGCCCAGCATGGAGAGTTGAAGTGTTTGGTGTGCACAGAGGCTGTCCAGCAAAACCAGAAGTGGTTGGGGTTTGTTCAACAGACTTCACACTATGTACCCAGTTCTGGGCTCCCCAGTTCAAGAGGGACAGGAGTATACTGGAGTGTCCCACAAAGGCTCTGAGGATGATGAGGGGACTGGAACATCTCTCTGAGGAGGACAGGCTGAGAAACCTGAGGCTGTTTAGCCTGGAGAAGACTGAGAGGAGATCTTAATGTCTACAAACATCTGAGGGGTGGCTGTCAAGAAGGGGTCAGGCTCTTTTGAGCAATGTCCTGTGATAGGACAAAGGGCAATGGATACCAACTGGAACCCAGGAAACTCCACCTCAACTCTGAGGCAACTTGTGACAGGACAAGAGGGCATGGTCTGAAGCTGTCAGGGGAGGGTTAGGTTGGATGTCAGGAAGCACTTCCTCACAGCAAGGCTGATTAGGCACTGGAATGGACTGCCCAGGGAGGTGGTGGAGTCACCATCCCTAGAGCTCTGTAAGGACAGATTGGCTGTGGCACTTGGTGGATGGTTTAGCTGATGTCATGGTGTTATAGGCTGGACTTGATCTCAGAGGTCTTCTCCAGCCTCAATGTTATGTGATTCTGTAACATGAGAAGAAAGTTTTTTACTGTGAGAGTGCTGGAGGCCTGGAGCAGGCTGCTCAGAGAGGTTGTGGAGTCTCCTTCTCTGGAGAGATTCCAACACCCTTGACCATTGTGATTCTGGGCAACCTGCTGTGGGTGCCCCTACTTTAGCAGAGGGGTGGACTGGATGACCTCTGGAGGTCCCTTCCAACCCCCAGCATCATACAATTCTATCTCCTCACCCAAATGAGAGCAAGAGCAGACACACCAGTCTGTATTTTAATGAAAAAAGTTGGTGCCTTAACTACAAAATATATTAAAATACATAAATAAGTTAGGGTAAGAAAAAATAACTGTGTCAAGGTTATATAACTCTATCTTGCATAAATACATCTGCACTTCAACTCTGTTGCTTGCCTCACAAAGCTTTGGCCTGCATATAAACATCAGAAGGATGGCACCAGGCTTTTCTCAGTGATGCCCAGTGCCAGGACAAGGGGTAACAGACAAAAACTTGAACATAAGAAGTTCCATCTAAACATAAGGAGGAACTTCTTTATTTTAAGGGTGATGGAGCCCTGGAGCAAGCTGGAGACATTCCAAACCCACCTGGATGTGTTTCTGCATGACCTTCTCTAGGTGAACCTCCTCTAGCAGCTGGGGTTGGACCCAGTGATCTCCAGAGGCCCTTTCCAACCCCTACCACTGTATGATCTCTCACCTGCTGGCTTACCTAAAACACTACCTTTGCCATGAACTCCCCCTCTAGAGGAGCAGAGAATGAAGTTAAGCATGCCTTGTCATTGGTCCACTATCTAGTGCCCAAGTGGCAGTGCTGCCTGTGTGCCAGCACTGCTGCCCAGGTTGTTCTAGGAAGAGGCTGTTCCCACACGCATGATCCTGAAGAGCATATTGAAGTTGTTGCTCCGTATGGCGTCCCGACAAGCACTGATCACCTGGCTCTTGGGTTTGCCAACTGGGAAGAGAGAATAGAAGGAAAGGAAGGAGACAACACTTCAGCTACTAAGGAAAAGGGGAAAATACTTAAGTCCAGTCTCAAAATTATAATCATGGAATGGTTTGGGTTGGAAGGGACCTCCCAAGGGCATCCAGTCCAACCCTCTCTACACTCAGCAGGGACATCCTCACCTAGATCAGGTTGTCCAGAGCCCTGTCCAGCCTCATCTTGAATACCTCCAGGGATGGGGCCTCAACTACCTCTGAGCAACCTGTTCCAGTGTTCCAGCACTCTCACGGCGCAGAACTCATTCCTTGCATCCAATCCAAATCTGCTCTGCTCTAGTGTGAAACCCTTGGCCAGTTTGCTGGTGGTACAAAGCTGGGAGGATTGCCCAGGGAGGTTGTGGCTGCTCCCTCCCTGGAGGTGTTCAAGGCCAGGTTGGACAAGGCCTTGAGTGACCTGTACTAATGGGAGGTGTCCCTGCCTATGGCAGGGGGTTGGAACTAGATGATCCTTGAGGCCCCTTCCAACCTTACCATTCTATGATTCTATGATTGGCTGCCACACTGCCAGGCTGTGCTGCCATTCAGCCTGACCTGGCCACAGGGAACCTCAGGAAGTTCAACAGAGGCAACTGCAGGGTCCTGCACCTGGGGAGGAAAAGCCTCTGCACCAGTACAGGTGAGGGGGAACCTCTGGGAAGCAGCTCTGTGGAGAAGGACCTGATAGTACTGGTGGACAAGAAGTTGCCCATGAGGCAGCAGTGTGCCCTTGTGGCCAAGGTGCCCAACAGTGTCCTGGGGCACATTAAGAAGAATGTGGGCAGCAGGTCAAGAGAGGTTCTCCTCTCCCTATGCTCTGCCCTACTGAGGCCGCATCTGGAGTACTGTGTCCACTTCTGGGCTCCGCAGTTCAAGAGAGACAGGGAACTGCTGGAGACAGTCCAGTAGAGACTACAGGGATGCTGAGGGGCCTGGAGCATCTCAGAGGAGGAAAGGCTGAGAGCCTGGAGAAGAGCAGCCTCAGAGGGCATCTGAGCAATGCTCAGCAAGAGACAAAGGGTGGGGGGCAAGAGGATGGGGCCATGCTTTTTGTCAGTGATGTCCAGTGACAGGACAAGGAACAATGAGCACAGACTGGAACCCAAAAGGTTCCATCACACCAAGAGGAGAAATTTGTTTCNGTGCTGCCATTCAGCCTGACCTGGCCACAGGGAACCTCAGGAAGTTCAACAGAGGCAACTGCAGGGTCCTGCACCTGGGGAGGAAAAGCCTCTGCACCAGTACAGGTGAGGGGGAACCTCTGGGAAGCAGCTCTGTGGAGAAGGACCTGATAGTACTGGTGGACAAGAAGTTGCCCATGAGGCAGCAGTGTGCCCTTGTGGCCAAGGTGCCCAACAGTGTCCTGGGGCACATTAAGAAGAATGTGGGCAGCAGGTCAAGAGAGGTTCTCCTCTCCCTATGCTCTGCCCTACTGAGGCCGCATCTGGAGTACTGTGTCCACTTCTGGGCTCCGCAGTTCAAGAGAGACAGGGAACTGCTGGAGACAGTCCAGTAGAGACTACAGGGATGCTGAGGGGCCTGGAGCATCTCAGAGGAGGAAAGGCTGAGAGCCTGGAGAAGAGCAGCCTCAGAGGGCATCTGAGCAATGCTCAGCAAGAGACAAAGGGTGGGGGGCAAGAGGATGGGGCCATGCTTTTTGTCAGTGATGTCCAGTGACAGGACAAGGAACAATGAGCACAGACTGGAACCCAAAAGGTTCCATCACACCAAGAGGAGAAATTTGTTTCATGTGCTGGAGGCCTGGAGCAGGCTGCCCAGAGAGGTTGTGGAGTCTCCTTCTTTGGAGAGATTCCAACCACACCTGGCCACTGTGATCCTGGTCAAGCTGCTGTGGGTGCCCTGCTTTAGCAGGGGGGTTGGACTGGGTGATCTGCAGAGGTCACTTCCACTCCCCACCATGATGGGGCTCTGTGCATGATTCTGTGAAATGTTTTTAAGACTGTGTCCAACAAAGGCAGCAGTCTCCATTCCATCCAGAGCTGGAAACTCCTTTGAGCTGTTCTAAAATAGACTCTGGACCCTCACAGTTTACTGTCACAAGCTACGACTGAAAACTGAACAACAATTCCTACTAATTTCACAGAATATTAGGGGGTTAGAAGTGACCTCTAGAGATCATCCAGTCCAAGCCCCTGCCAGAGCAGGATCATCTAGAGCAGGTCACACAGGAACGTGTCCAGGTGGGTCTTGAAGCTCTCCAGAGGAGACTCCACCACCTCTCTGGGCAGCCTGCTCCAGTGTTTTGTCACCCTCCCAGTGAAAAAGTTTTTCCCTTTGTTCATGTGGAACCTTTTCTGCTCCAGCTTGTACCCAACTACCCATTGTCCTATCATAGGGCATCTCTGAGAAGAGCCTAATTTAGTTCCAGGTCAAAAGGCCTGAAGTCACTTAACTAACCCAGATAGCCTCCAAGACACACCTGATTTTGCCTCAGTGGGGTGCCAGACTCCCCATCCCCTTCCAAAGCCACCTACTCACCACGTAGCTGTCCAGCCCTCTGGATGGCCTGGTTGACAGCTTTGAGGTTGTTCAGCAGCTCCGTGTGGTTGTTGCAGCGGATCTTGTACTGGTTGATCAAATCTCTGTTGAGATCATACAGCTCCATGTACCTTCCCTTCATGTTCTTCCTAGGGGAGCAACCACTCCAGTTATTTGCATCCCTGGGGACAGCACAGTCATTCCTGCTTGGCTGATATAAAGGTGCAGCAATACTGTGGTGGCTACTGTGGCCACCTGCATGTCTGCCAGCTACAAGACAGCAGACTTGCTTGGTTTGGACAAGATGGGTTATTTTGGCAAGTGACTTCATCCAGCAAGCCAAAGAGGAGATGCCACTTGGCCCAGTGAGAGCAGTAGGGCTCTGCATGAGCTCAGACCTCCTCACTGCTGCTCTGGACAGTCAAGAGAGGACACAGCAAGTCAGAGTAGAAGTGCTGACACCTGCAATTTCCTTCTTGGTAAAGTACTGATACCTAAAATCCCCTTCTTAATGAAGTACTGACACCTGAAATTTTCTTCTTAGTGTTTGCAAAAGCTCACACACCAGACAGCTCTCACTGCTTCTTCCCACAACAGCTCACACACCAGACAGCTCTCACTGCTTCTTCCCACAACAGCTCACACACCAGACAGCTCTCACTGCTTCTTCCCACAAAAGCTCACACACCAGACAGCTCTCACTGCTTCTTCCCACAACAGCTCACACACCAGACAGCTCTCACTGCTTCTTCCCACAAAAGCTCACACACCAGACAGCTCTCACTGCTTCTTCCCTCACTGGCTCTTTTCTAAGCTACCTCACCAACTCTCAAGCTCCCTGGCTCTACCCAAGTCTCTACCCTTTGGCATTTTATCTTCCCCAGACTGGTTTGTCACCTGAAGAACAAGGCAAGGCTCCTGATTTAGGACACCTAGAATGGCTTAGGTTGGAAGGGACCTTAGTGATCATTTGCTCCAGCCTCTCTTCCATGGACAGGGACACCTGTCTCACTTAAACTATATTCTTATGCTGAAAGGTTGGACCAGATGACCCTTGAGGTCCCTTCCAACCTGGTATCCTATGACCGAAACAAAGCCTCTCAGGTAGACTTGGCTGGGACCAGGCAAGCTATCAACTCTGGATCAGGAGCTGTAAGTAGGCATCCTCTACAGGACACCACTGGGGTTCTGTGCTCTCTTCTGGCCCTACCAAAGGCAACCCATAGCAGCAAGCTGCTCACATGTCTCCCAGGAGTCGTGCATCTTCCGCCTGGACCAGCATGCTGCGGATGAGGTTGGAATGTTCAGCCATGTCAGCAGTGAGCCTCTGATTGACTGCGTGGTGTTCATCCACCTGTGCAAGGTGCAAACAGCCATGAAGCAGGACCCCTGGCACTCTGAGCATGCAACAGCTCTTCAAACCAAACCCTGCCACAGCCCAGCCAGAAATAACATCCCAACTTACCAGCCTGCTGCCCCGCAGAGCCTGGCTGCCCCAGCAGTAACCTGTCCCAGGCTGAGGTACACACCTAGCACCCCAACCCACACCCACAGCTCAGCCTCCCACATGACATCTCTACATGACTCTAGACAATCTCCACTGGTGGGAGACCAAAGGGCTGTTGTGCAGAGCAAAGGAAAAGCAGCAAGCTGAGGCTGTGCCCTTGTCCTTTGCCCAGGACACACAGTGAGCCATCGCTGGCTACTTTCCCACAAGGATGTTTCCACAAGCAGCTCAGAGATCTTCAGTTTGTCCCCCTCATACCTCCCCAGTGACTGCTTAAGCTGCCACTCGAGAAGCACCTCCTGCCTCCTCACCTTGACCAGGACTTTTCTCAGCTCCTCAAAGTATGCAGGGAAATCTGCTTCCACCTGCAGATCCTTGATGGCGAGAAAGGAAGCCATTGACTGGATGATGTCACCAGCTAGGTCAATGTCATCTGTGTTGATGGAAATCTGTGTCAGGGAGGGAAGAAAGCACTTCAGGGCTCTTCCATGCCAAAATACCTCAAAAAATAGACCTTCTACAACAGTTACCCAGGCCCAAAGCAGATTATTCTATCCAGAAATAAAACTGTTGCACAAGCAGGCTCTGTGGCTCTCAGTGGGTGAGGAGACATTGATTTCGCTGGACAGAGAGACACTGTGCCCAGTTCTGGGCTCCCTGGTTCAAGGAGGACAGGGACTTGCTAGAGAGGGGACAGCAAAGGGCTCCAAAGCTGCTGAGGGGACTGGAACATCTCTTTTGTGATGACAGACTGAAAGAATTGGGGCTTTTTAGTCTAGAAAAGAGCAGCCTGAGGAGGACCTGATCAGTGCTGATCAATACTTCAAGGGTGGCTGTCAGGATGGTATCAGGGTTCTTCCAGTGGTGCCCAGTGGCAGGACAAGGGACAACAGGCACAACTGGAACATAAGTTCCATCTAAACATGAGGAGAAACTTCTTTAATTTAAGGGTGGCAGAGCCCTGGAACAGGCTGTCCAGAGAGGTGGTGGAGTCTTCATCTCTGGAAATATTCCAAACCCACCTGAATGAGTTCCTGTGTGACTTTCTTTAGGTGAACCTGCTTTGGCAAGGGGATTGGTTTAGATGATCTCCAGAGGTCCCTTCCAACCCCTACCATTCTATGATTCAAAGGGGATTTTATCCAGGCCTGGGGCACAGAAGCCTCTGTGCATTCAAGCACAGTGCAAAAGACACAGACAGGCTTTGGGTCTCAAATTATGGCTACCTGACACCAGCCTGCATGGGAACAAACACCTTGCTACAGATCTGCTGGAGTGGGAACAGAGGAAGCCACAAAGATGATCAGAGGGCTGGAGCACCTCTCCTATAGAGGCAGGCTGAGAGAGTTGAGGCTGTTCAGCCTGGGGAAGAGAAGGCTCCAGGGAGACCTTAGAGCAGCCTTGCAGTGCCTGAAGGTAGCTCCAGGAGAGCTGGGGAGGGACTTTTCACAAGGGCTAGGAGTGACAGGACAGGGGACAATGGCTTTGAGCTGGGAAAAGGGAGATTGAGGAGGAAATTCTTACCAGTGGGGGTGGGGAGACACTGACACAGGTTGCCCAGGGACGTGGTGGATGTTCCCTCCCTGGAGGTGTTCAAGGCCAGGTTGGATGAGGCCTTGAGGTTGGATGAGGCCTGTGCTAGTGGGAGGTGTCCCTGCCTATGGCAGGGGGTTGGAACTAGATGATCCTTGAGGTCCCTTCCAACCCAGCCCATTCTATGATCTCTAAAGCAGTTTCCTTCATTAACAGGCCCTGGGATTTTCCCTTCTAGCAATAAACATACCTCAAAGTTTCCCAAAGCATCCCTAGAATCCAAGCAGTGTTTCTGCTCCTTCAGTCACCCTTCACTTTTCCTGCCTCAGATGGGCACAACCTTGAAGCCTCACCAGGGTGTAATGAAATGGGTGTTCCCCATGCCCACGAGGTACCCACCTCTCCTCCAGGCTTGATTTTGAGGCAGAGCTGCCCTGCATTGCGAAGGGAGGTGAAGCAAACCTGGGAGGGAGCACTCTGAAACTCTGCATCCTCTGGGAGGAGGAAGCTCTGGTTCAGCCACATCACAATCTTGGAAAAAGAAAAAGGCAGAGCATCAGCTGTGGGGAAAGCCTGGAGAGCCACACAACACCCCTGTGCCCAGGGCGTTCTGGTCAGGGCCTGAGTCTCAGCACATAAACCCATGTCAGAAACTTGCTAGAGTGGAGACAGTTGAATCCCTGCTCCAAAACTGGATTTTCCCAAGAAAATCGAACCAGAGACCACAGCCCAAGGCCTAGAAACTGAAGAAAGTTGGGAAAGAAGCTTGGTTCTACTGCAAGAAGTTGAAAAGAAGTTTTGTTTCATCTTATCAATTTATCTTCTCAACGCTTAGCAATACTTAAAGGGCAGGGGACTCTTCAGAGGTGCCCAGGGACAGGACAAGGGGCAGTGGGCACAAATTGGAACCCATAAGGTTCCATCTGACCAGGAGGAGAATCTTTCTTTGCTGTGAGGGTGTTCCAGGTGCCCTGGAGCAGGCTGCCCAGAGAGGTTGTGCAGTCTCCTTCTCCGGAGAGACTCCAACCCCACCTGGGCACTGTGACCCTGGGCAAGCTGCTGTGGGTGCCCCTGTTTGGACCAGATGATCTCCAGAGCTCCTTTCCAACCCTCACCATGCTGGGATTCATCTTAGGTTTGTGCCTTAGCCACTGAATGCAGTACATGTCACTTCGGGATGGCACAACCCTACAGTTAGGAGGGAAATGCCCAACTAACTCCTGCCATCCCACAGCTCAGATCTTTTGGAAGCAAAGCTGCAGCACTGCTGCTCAGCTGCTGTGGAACCAGGCCACCACCTGGGCAATCTGCTGCCTTTTCCCTGGTCTCTGCTCATTTCCAAGACCTCTCAGTCTCTGCAGGGGCCCTGCTGCTGGTCCAGCCATCACACAAACAAGACATCTGAAACACCACGCCTGTGGAAATTCCTGAAGCAAGGAATGCCTCACACGAGGCATCTCTGAAAGGAGGGAAGAAAGCACTGAGTTAAAGCTGTCAAACACAAACTCCAAAGGGGAGCAGTGCAGCTCATGGGGTCACAGAATCACAGAATTAACCAGGTTGGAAAAGACCTTTCAGATCAAGTTCAACCTATCACCTAACACCTTCTAATTAACTAAGCCATGGCACTAAGTGCCTCATCCAGTCTCCTTTTAAACACCTCCAGGGACAGGGACTGCACCACCTCCCCGGGCAGCCATTCCAATGTCAATCACTCTTTCTGCCAAGAACTTCTTCCTAATGTCCAGCCTGAACCTGCCCTGGCAGAGCCTGAGGCTGTGTCCTCTTGTTCTGTCACTGATTGCCTAGGAGAAGAGACCAACCCCACCTGGCTACAACCTCCTTTCAGGTAGTTGTAGAGAGCAATGAGGTCTCCCTTGAGCCTCTTCTTCCCCAGGCTGAACAAACCCAGCTCCCTCAGCTGCTCCTTGTAGGGTTTGTGCCCTTTTTCCTCTGCTCTCAGAAATCTCCAGCTGACTGCCAGCCCTCCACCTCCACTGTCTGTAGGTAGGAGCCGGGCAGGGGTGGCAGGGCAGGGGCAGCAGGGCAGGACTCACCCTCTGTGGCCTCTCGTTGGTTGCACAGTTGACAAAGCTGAGGGGCTCAGGGGCCGAGTCTGGGCTGCTCAGGGCGTACATAGCAAAGCGAGGCAGCTGCTTTGTCAGCTCAAAGACATGGAACTGTGTGCTGGCAGCAATCCAAAGGGAAAACAGGCAGTTACTAACAGAGCAGAGACACAGAATGTCAGGGGGAGGAAGGGACCTCGAAAGCTCATCCAGTCCAACCCCCCTGCCAGAGCAGGGTCACCTATACCAGATCACACAGGAACACATCCAGGCAGGTTTCGAATATCTCCAGAGAGGGAGACTCCACAACCCCCCTGGGCAGCCTGGTCCAGTGTTCTGTCACCCTCACAGGGAAAAAAATTCTCCTCATGTTTCCATGCAACTTCCCATGCCTCAACTCCCATTCATTGCCCCTTGTCCTGTTATTGGGCATTAGCCAGCAGAGCATGGCTCCAGCCTCTGGGTACTCACCCTGCACGGTTTTATCTTCAGGACAAGAAGTAATGGGTTTAAACTGGCAGAGGGGAGATTTAAACTGGATGTTAGGAAGAAGCTCTTTACAGTGAGGGTGGTGAGACACTGGCACAGGTTGCCCAGGGATGTTGTGGATGCTCCCTCCCTGGAGGTGTTCAAGGCCAGGTTGGATGAGGCCTTCAGCGACCTGTTCGAGTGGGAGGTGTCCCTGCCTATGGCAGGGGGTTGGAACTGGATGATCTTTGAGGTCACTTCCAACCTAAATCATTCTATGATTCTATGTACATGAATGAGGTCACCTCTGTAAAAGGGATTCACCTACTGCAGCAGCTCCTGGTTCTGGCACCATCAGCAGCTTCTAGCTATACAGTCAGCTGCTGACCATTTCCCAAGAAAACATACTGCCAGCTGGGAATTGCAGGCTTATCACATCTCAAGGCTGAACAGTTCCTCCCCACTGCTTATGTTTTCCATAGTCCTTCCAATGAAATATATTTTCTAGGCCAACACAAAGAATCATAGAATTGTTAAGGCTGGAAAAGGACCTCCAAGATCATCAAGTCCAACTGTCTATTCAACACCTCTGTGACCAATAGAACACGTCCCATGCTGCCACATCTACTTGTTTCTTCAACAGCTCCTGGGATGATGACTCCAGCACCTCCCTGGGCAGCCTGTGCCACTCCCTGACCACTCCTGCAGGAAAGAAATTCTTCCTAAACTCCAACTTAAACCTCCCCTTGCAGCTTGAGGTCACTTCCTCTTGTCCTGTTGTTAGTTACCTGGGAGAAGAGGCCAGCACCAGCCTCACTCCAACCACACTTCAGAGAGCAATGAGGTCTCCTCTCAGCCTCCTCTTCTTCAGGCTAATCAGTCCCAGCGCCCTCAGCCTCTCCTCACCAGACCCTTCACCAGCTTCATTGCCCTTCTCTGTATCCACTTCAGCACCTCAACATCCTTCCTATACTGCAGTGCCCACAAGCAGACACAGCACTCAAGGTGCAGCCTCATTGGTGCTCAGTCCAGGGGCATGATCACTTCCTTCTGTGTGACTGTGTGTTTGCTTTCCAGGGTCAATGAAGTCTTAATAAAAAGTAATAATAAAGACAGAGAAAATAAAAAAGGAACTCAGTGGCACATGCTCTTTCTGCAGTGGCTTGTTGGCTCTCAAAACACCTCCCTGCTCAGAGCAAGAATGCTGCTTCTTGCCATCACCAGTTCTGGCAGAGGAGAGTGGGGAGAAAGTTGGTTTTAAGTCTTATTTTCAAGGCAGCCTAAATATCACCTCTTGATTTCCCTCCAGAAAGCCATGAGAAGGCACCATCCAGGCAAGAAACGTTCACTGCTCCCTTTAAGGCAGAGCTGGAACACAGGAGGTCCCAGTGACCCTAGAGCATTTTAGCCTTTGTGTCTGAAGAAGAGCTCTGCATCAACGGTGCCACAATGGTTTCTAAGAAAGAATTTCCACCTCTCCTTCCACTAAATGGAAAAGAGTCATCAGGGAATTACCAGTGCCTGTGGGGGAAGCACAAAGCCGCACTAGGGCTGCTTCCTGGTCACACAGTTAGCTCTGGAGATCACAGCAGCAAACTCACCTGTGCCTGTAACCCACAAAGGCTTTGATGTGCAAATCCACAGGGACATCTTTGGGTGGAGTGAGTGGAACACGAACACAGCCTGAAAGGTTCTGGAGACTGGGGTGGACAACATGGCTCTCCCCTTCAAAGATGCCCTCGGCAAAGATGAGCACAGCGCGGATGATCGTATCTTAGCAAGAGGAAGGAAAAGCAGTCCCTCAATGAGCAAGGAACCACCACTGTCTGCAGAACTGAGCACAGCCAACCCTTCACACCCCTCTTCTCAGCTGTTCAAATATCCTAAGTGAGCAGCAGTACCACACCTGGACCTGCCAGCACCCTCAGCCATGGCTCAGGTGGTGCTCAGGGAATTTGCTCTCTTGGGATAGTTCCAGTTTTGTATTTAAAGCCAGCTGAGGCCCAGCTGCATTCCTGCAGCACCTTCACTGATATGTTGATGTTCAGAGTCAACAGAGGATCACCAAGGCTGTTTCATCCAAGTTAAAAAGATAATTGCCTTGGAAAAGAACACAAAACAAGAAACAAAATTCCATCCAATCCCTCTCCCCCCACCCAAGACCCATCAAAGGAACTCAGCTCTGTGGAAGGAGAGCAACCACAAAGGGGAAATTACAGACAGTAAAGGGGAGACAGGCAAATCAAGCAGCTAAATATAGATAAATGCTTGCAGGAATTTGCATGGAGTGGCTGTCACTGGTTGGAGGATAGTACTCACCATTGCTGGTGGAAATACACAGCTCCACGTGGGCAGACTGGCTGTCAGAGCCCAGATTAACCGAGAGGGTTGTCAGAAGCTGGGTGTTTGCTGGGATCGCACCCCTCTGCCCATCAGCTTCCTTCAGCTGAGTGCTGCTTTCAACCTGTTGCAGAACACACAGAGCATCAAGGTTTTCATCCAGGCAGCCCACAAGACACACACAGAAGTCAGTTTTCTTGCCTTACAGCAGTTCCCAGTGCCACATTTACTGAAGTGCTTTACTGATAGTGGAGCTCAGCTCTGCACCCAAACCTTCAGTCAGGAAAGTTCTGAACTTTATTCAGTTTGAGGCACAAGTTTAGCTAGTTCCATGTTTTTGCTGTGGTGGCCATTTACTGTTCAAATCTGAGTTTGCTCTTTCCTCAAACTAATTTTTAAAACTCTTTATATCTGCACCTCCATCAAGCCACAAGCAAGCTTCCTACACCCTGGTAGTAGCACCCCCAGCACTCACCCACTTTCCTGGTCCTGCCCCCATCCCTCCAGGCCCTCTCCCTCCCCCTATATCTCCTGCCCCCAAGCTGGTTTATGCATTGAAAATGACAATTGGCAGTCATAAGCCGAAGCACAGGGCTGAAGAGAATCCAGGTGCAAACACAACTGCTCTGGCAAGACAACGGAAGAAGGAAAGTGTCAGCTAGTAAAGTACTAAAAAGCAAGCTCTGAACGTGCACAAGGAGCAAGCCAGAAGCAAGAGGAGCAATCTCCAGCAGACAGCCTGGTTGCACCCTAACAGCTTACACTCTGGCTTGCCTGGACTGCCCCACGACTGCTTCCCAGGTGACTCTGTATGTACAGGCAAAGGAAGGTGCCTTTTGGCCCTGCTCAAGCAGTACCTTTGCATTCTCATAGTTTCTTAATTCCAGCAGCAGATTTTGTTTCTTTTGACTAAGTTCTCGGATCAGATCCTGCTCAGCACTTGCATCCATCAGGTTTCCTTTCATCTCTTCACCTCCTGGCAGATAGCCTCGGACTGTATAGAAACAAAACAGAGCCAACCTCAGCAAAGCCTCTGATCACCTCCCCAAAACTTCAGTGTCTGTAACAAGACTCTCCTGTCTTGTTCTGGTTCTTCAGCTGGGACTGTTCGGCTGAAAACCTGAGGATTGATTTACAGCCACACAGGCTCTGACATTCCTGGTGATCAGGACAGAAAGGTGAATTTCCAGCTTGCCTTTCAGCTGCCTTCACCTCACCAGCCAAGTGCAGCACCCAGTTCTTTAGTGAGAGGACTCCCACTGTAATCATCCTTTCAGGTGCTTAGGGAAGTTTGCAACTATGCAAAACGAATCCAATGTGTACCTGGATTTCTAGACCTGGTCAGAGGAGTTGCTACTGTCTGGAAGTGACTAAGCCACCTTCAATCAGCCAGTCACAAGATCTATCCACATGAGCTTCTCCCCAGTCCAAGGACGCTTTGCTTCAAGGCATAAGACCTGTTTCCCAGTAGCCCAGTGGAGTGCAGTTATGGAAATATCTCTGCCTTCCTGTGAACACAGAAAAGCTTTTTCCACTTAAACATGAGAAGAAATTTTCTTTGCTGTGAGGGTGCTGGAGGCCTGGTGCAGGCTGCCCAGAGAGGTTGTGGAGTCTCCTTCTCTGGAGAGCTTCCAACCCCACCTGGGCATTGTGACCCTGGGCAAGCTGCTGTGGGTGCCCTGCTTTAGCAGGGAGGTTGGGCTGGATGATCTCCCTCCCTCTCCCTCCCCCTATATCTCCTGCCCCCAAGCAGAGGACTCTTCCAACCCTCATTGTGCTGGGATTCTGAGCTGACCTGATGATGTAAGATACAGACATATGCTATAAATTTCCAGTTTGCTCTAGGGCTGTGTGCTCTGACTCCAGCTGCCAATGAAAGCCAGAGACAAAAGTCTTCTACCTGCAAAGAAAATGCTGCCTGTGTAATCCCCATAAAAAAAAAAAAATACAGGGAACTTGAAAAGCCTTCTGCATGCATACTGTCCTCTGATGAAGGGACCTGCTTTAGTATAGGTGAATCAATCATTTAAAATGAGAGGAGGGCAGAAAACACACTGAAACCAAGAGCACCTGGTGTGGAAGGATGGTGGCCCCACACAACAACAAAGACTATAGGAAGGCATTGTCCATAAAACCCAACAACAGGGTATGGCTAGTGAGCCACACCTAAAGGGATTCCCCATCGTGCCCAAGGAGGACACATTAGCACAGGATGATGATGTTCAGTGGTTTTAACATACACAGCTCAGCCAGGACAAGGTATCTTCAAGAACTGTGCTCAGTCATAGTATCACAGAATGGTTTGGGTTGGAAGGGATTTTAAAAGATCATCCAGTTCCAGTCCCCCACCACCACAGGCAGAGGCACCTCCCACTAGCCCAGGGTGATCAAGGCCTTAACCAACCTGGCCTTGAACACCTCCAGGGAGGGGGAAGCCACAACCTTCCTGGGCAACCTGTGCCAATGTCTCCCCACCCTCATTGCCAAGAATTTCTTCCTCATCTCCACTCTTAATCTCCCCTTTCCCACTCAAAGCCAGTGTCCCTGGTCCTGGCATGCCCTCGGCACAGGAAGAACATGGAAGTGTTGGAGCAGGTCCAGAGGAGGCCATGAAGATGATCAGAGGGCTGCAGCAGTTCTGCTATGAGGACAGACTGAGAGAGTTGGGGCTCTGCAGCCTGGAAAAGAGAAGGCTTTGAGAAGACCTTGGAGTGGCCTTCCAATATCTGAAGGGGGCCTACAGGAAGGCTGAGGAGGGACTATTTACAAAGTCTTGCAATGACAGGACTAGGAGCAATGGGTTTGAACTGGCAGAGGGGAGATTTAGACTGGATGTCAGGAGGAAGTTCTTTCCAGTGAGGGTGGTGAGGCACTGGCACAGGTTGCCCAGGGAGGTTGTGGCTGCTCCCTCCCTGGAGGTGTTCAAGGCCAGGTCGGACGAGGCCTTGAGTGACCTGTACTAGTGGGAGGTGTCCCTGTCTATGGCAGGGGGTTGGAACTAGATGATCCTTGAGGTCCCTTCCAACCTTACCATTCTATGATTCTAAGCCCTTGTCCAAAGTCCCTCCTCAGCCCTCTTGGAGCCCCCTTCAGGTGAAGCTTTCCCTTGTCCCAGCTGAACAGCCCCAATGTATCCCTCCTGTAAGCTTGAGAAAAAGGTTTAAGTGCTGAAGCCCAAGTAGAGGAGATCCCTGCAGCCTGTGATTAAGACAGAGAGCAAACACTCTGCTGTTTAACAAGGATAGGCTTTTGTCCCCTGTGGGCTGTGCCAGACCTGCCTGTGTTTGGCCACTGACGCCAAGCAGTCGGATAGTCCTGCCAGTGTCTCTCCTGAAGCCATCCCTGTCAATTCACTCTGAGATCATTTAAATCATCTGTGATTATATTTGCTTCCACTCAGAGCAACTGGGGCTGACTTTTTGAATGCACAGTGGGATAAATCCACCAGTTCTGCAAGCTCAGGACAGCACTTTCAAGGAAACAAAGCACTGGTAACATCTAAAATTGCTAATAAAATACTATTCATCTTCAGAAGAAAACCAAACCACACACGCTCTTAGTTCTCTGAACACCTTTACCCTGGGTTTGAAGGCTGTAGAGAGACCCAAGAATTATCACAGCTAAGGGAAACCATTTCACAGTA
>WBNM01037883.1:51629-66477 GCA_013399055.1 Ramphastos sulfuratus | reverse complement strand
TCTGGATGCATTCCTGTGTGACCTCAGATAGATTGTAATGTTCTGCTCTGGCAGGGAGGTTGGACTTGATAATCTATGGAAGTATGGAAGTCCCTTACAACCCACAGTATCACAGTATACGAAGGTTGGAAGAGACCTCAAAGATCGTCAAGCCCACCCCACTACCACAGACCTCAAGACTAGACCATGGCACCAAGTGCCACGTCCAAACGTGCCTTGAACACCTCCAGGGACGGTGACTCCACCACCTCCCTGGGCAGCCCATTCCAGTGGGGAATGACTCTCTCAGTGAAGAACTTTCTCCTCACCTCCAGCCTAAACCTCCCCTGGCACAGCTTGAGACTGTGTCCTCTTGTTCTGGTGCTGGTTGCCTGAGAGAAGAAAGCAACCTCCTGCTGGCCACAACCACCCTTCAGGTAGTTGTAGACAGCAAGAAGGTCTCCTCTGAGCCTCCTCTTCTCCAGGCTAAACAATCCCAGCTCCCTCAGCCTCTCCTCATAGGGCTTGTGCTCGAGGCCTCTCACCAGCCTCGTTGCCCTTCTCTGGACACGCTCAAGCACCTCAATGTCCTTCTTAAATTGAGGGGCCCAGAACTGGACATTCATCTCTAATAATGCTTCTTGAAGAACCAGAGTCTGCACTGAATACATCTATCTTCGCATTCACAGAGTAGAACTTCTTCCATTAGGCAAATGAATCTGGATTGTTTCTTGGATCAGAATGAAACAGATTAATTATCATACAGGGGTAACGTTCAAAATCCTGTTTGCACACAGGGCAGCTCAAAATTCCCTTCACTTTGGGTAAAGCAAAGGGAATTTGGCCCAGAAAAATGTCTCCAGAACCAAAACAACCTGAGCTGATGCGATGTGCCTGATACTGTTGTGCATTAAACAAACCCCCTGAATGATGCCCTTACCTTCACCATCAACTGAGCAGCAGATTAGCTGGGTGCTCCCATCCATTCTGTAATCCCCCTCCACCACTCCTGCAATGGAGGAAGAAAAATTGTCCTTAAAGATGACCTCTCCAGTTCGGTCGCTGCGCGCATCAACCTGCAATGACAAAGGAAAGCATTCTGAGGCACAGGGTGAGCAGCAAAGCTAACTCCAAGTCCTCTGCCAGGCCATACTCTGAGCTCTTCACTCACAGATCTGCAGGTGAACTTGCAGCTCTGCTGCTCAGAAAGAAACTCAGAAAGCAGGTCTGCTGCTCACTGGAAAGGAACACCATCAAGAAATGACCTCTAGACAGACTCAGCTAGAAGGAATTACTCTTCAGAGATGCTTCCCTAAGTTACAGGCCAGAGGAAGGGGAAGAAGGGAGCTGCCAGCCTGGCCTGGGAAGGTTACACACACGTGAATGCAACAGTGATGGGACTGAAGCAGAAAGAACCTCAGTGCAGTGTTTGCAACCTCTCCTCTCTGCTGCAGCCCTTGTGTGATGAACTATTTTCACACACAAATACCACAACTTTTCATTATCTTTGGAGAAGAAGAGTGTGGAGGCTCAGTTCTGAGGAGGATTTTTTTCACAGTGAGGATGACAGAACACTGGAACAGGCTGCCCAGGGGAGTTGTGGAGTCTCCCTCTCTGGAGATATCCCCAATCTGCTTGGATGTGTTCCTGTGTGATCTGCTCTAGCTGATCCTGCTCTGGCAGAGGGGGTTGGACTGGATGAGCTTTCAAGGTCCTTTCATCCCCTGACATTCTGTGATTCAGTGCAGTGCCCTTTCTAAAGGGCAGCACCCAGCAGTGCTCTATCTAAGAGCCAGGGACTGCTTCATCCCAACAAGCAGCACAGAGACTGCCAGTGGAAAAGACCAGAAAAAGGAGGAAAGCAAGGAGAGGTTCTGTCTTTAAGTGCAGCACACCTAATCCAGCAGAAGTTACAACATAGCTGGGCTCTAGCCTGCCAGCTTGATACCAAGTTAATTAAATTCCCCCAAGTTAATGAGAGCAATGAGAGATGTGAAGGGGAAGGGGAAAAAAAAAAAAAAGGGCAGAGCTTTACAAAACCAAAACCTGGCAAGCTGTGTCTGGGAGAGCTTTGGCAGCCAGACCAATCGTTTTTGGCAAAGGCAAATACCAACCAACAGGCTTCAGAGACGGAGCTGGACAGAATAAGCCTTCACAGAGAATTAAAACAGGGCTTGTTAAGCTTGCCCCAGTCAGCATTGACACTGCTCTGCTCTTACACAACTGCTTTCTCCTCCCTGCAGTTTGAGAACCTTCAGGAAGCATCAGAGGCCATTATGAAGCATGTGCTGAAGGCATGGTTTAAAAGAGACACTCAAGAGACCTAGGCTGTGGCAGGTGAGCTCTGCTACCACTGACTCGTTTTGGTTGGGAAAACCCTTTAATATCACTGAGTCCAGACATTCTCTAACTCTGCCAAGGCTGGTGCTAAACCATCGTCCTCAGCATCACAGCTCATAGAATGGTTTAGGTTGGAAGGGACATCAAAGCTCATCCAGTTCCAACCCCCCATCACAGGCAGGGACACCTCCCACAAGAACAGGTTGCTAAATGCCTCCTCCAACCTGGCCTTGAACACCTCCAGGGAGGGAGCAGCCACCACCTCCTTGGGCAACCTGTGCCAGTGCTTCACCACCCTCACTGTAAAGAACTTCTTCCTAACATTCAATTTAAATCTCCCCTCTGCCAGTTCAAACCCATTACTCCTCATCCTGTCATTGCAAGCCCTTGTCAATAGTCCCTCCCCAGCCTTCCTGTAGGCCCCTTCAGATACTGGAAGGCCATTCCAAGGTCTCCTCGAAGCCTTCTCTTCTCTAGGCTGAAGAGGCCCAACTCTCATTCCCTGTCCTCATAGCAGAGCTGCCCCAGCCCTCTGAGCATTTTTGTGACCTTCCCCTGGATTCGCTCCAACAGTTCCATGTCCTTGTGTTGGAGGCTCCAGAACTCTGTGTATTCTAAATAATTCCAGCAATGGGGACTCAACCCCCACCCTGGACAGTCTGTTCCAGTGAACAGATTTCTTCTAATATCCAACCTAAACCTCCCCTGCTGCAGCATGAAGCTGTTTCCAGTCATGCTGTCATTTGTTATCAGGGAGAAGAGATCAACCCCCACCTGGATCCGATATCCTTGCAGGGAGTGGTACAGAGTCAGGTCTCCCCTCAGTCTTCTTTTCTCCAGACTAAACAATCCTCAGCTGCTCCTAGACTCGTGTTCTAGACTCTGCACCACCTTCACTGCCCTTCTCTGGATCTGCTTCAGCACCTCAACATCCTTCTTGGAGTGAGGGGCTGAAAACTGAAGCCAGTATTTGATGTGCTACCTGACCGGTGCCCAGTACACAGCACAATCCCTGTGCTGGGTCCTGCTTGCCACACTATTTCTGTTCCAGGCCAGGCTGCTGGTGGCCTTCTTGGCCACCTGGGCACGCTGCTGGCTCACCTTCAGCTGATGTTGACCAGCACCCCCAGATCTTTTTCTCCCAGAATTTTCCATCTACTCTGCTCCAAGCCTGGGGCGTTCATGGAGTTGTTGTGACCCAAGTGAAGGACCCAACACTTAGCCTTGTTGAATCTCATCCCGTTGGCCTTGCCCCATTGATTCAGCCTGTGCAGAGCCTTCCTACCCTCAAGCAGATTACATAGAAACAACTCACCACACCCTAGCAACTGACTCTGAGCTAAGCAGAGGAAGCAGCTTCTCTCTGATCCTGCCCCTTGGCACAGCACTCACCAGCCAGACCAGGTTTACTGCAATCCTTCTTCGGCACTCAGTTTTTAACAGCCTGTTTAATTTTGGGCTGTTCTCCTTCAGCCAACTTAACAGTCTCCTTCAAACATCTTCCAGGATGCACAGGTCCTCATCCTCCCCCTGGACCAACTCACCTTCCCATTGGACCAGCCAGTGATCAGCTCACACACTCCATCAGAGTTCAGGTCGAAGGCGTGTATGCTCATGGCATGGTTCTTGGACTAAGGGCAGAAAATAAAGAGCAATTTAAGCTTGGTTATGGTCTCTAAACTGCACATGCAAGACACTGGATTGTGAGATTACAGAGAGGAACAGCAAAATTATAGAATGGCTCAGGCTGGAATAGACCTCAGAGCTCATCTACTCCAATGCCCCTGCCGTGAGTGGGGACACCTCTCAACTGGACTCGGCTGCTCAAGGCCTCATCCAACCTAGCCATGAACACCTCCAAGAAGGAGGCATCTGCACTGTTCCTAGACAACCTACTCCAGAGTCTCAACACCCTGGTACTGAAGAACTTCTTCCCAAGGTCCAGCCTAATCCTGCTCTTTCTCTGCTTCAAACCATTCAGCCTTGTCCTACTGCTAGACACCCTTAAGAAAAGTCCTTCTCCAGACTTCATGCAGGGTCTCTCTTGACAGGAGGTTTGAGCATCACCAAGGTCCCACACATCTGAAATCTTGCACTGCAAATCTGTCCACTGCTCTAAAAGCACTAAGCTTCCCTTCCAATACATCTTCATCCAAGCAGATGATTAGAACCCAAAAACCATGCCAAAAGCCAAATTCTCTAGGAAAAACAAAACAGGGCTCCAACAGTGTCAGAAATGAGATAAAGCCATGAGCCTCTTCCTGCCACATCCTAAGGACTCCTCTCTCTTATTACTATTAAACAGATGGTTCTAATCTGTGTTTTATTAAACCATTCAAATGAGCAGCAGGAAAGGATCTTGCCAATATGATCTGCTACAGCAGTAAACTGCTTTTGATGTGAAAAAGCAGCTTCAAATAGACAATGTAAGATTAATTCAGTTGCTGAAAACCAGTTTAGTGTTTATTTATTGCTCTCTACAGCTCCCTGAAAGGAGGCTGGAGTGAGTTGGGGTTGGTCTCTTCTCTCTAGTATCAGGTAATAGAATGAGAGGATGTGGCCTGAAGTTGTGCCGGGGAGGGTTAGGTTGGAGAGGAGAAGAAATTTGCCCACTGAAAGGGTTCTTAAACACTGGCACAAGCTGCCCAGGAGGTGGTTGAATCCCCATCCCTGGAGGTGTTTCAAAGAGGCAGAGATGGGGTGCTGAGGGCCATGGTTTAGACCCAGGCTTGGCATAGCTAAAGGATGGTTTGACTCAATGATTTTAAAGGTTTTTTCCAACTGAAACAATTCAATGATTCAACCATATAGCAACCTCAAATCTCCGTTGCTTGAACAACCTGAAGCATCCCTTGCTGTAGGGTTGTATCAGTGTTAGGCCACCACTAACCACCCCAGAAGCAACACACTAATTATTTTTGCATGTACCCATAAAAATAGGTGGGTTTTGCAAGCCCCAAAACGACAAGAAGTTCTATGTGCAGCAGAAAAATTAATCTAAGGAATCAGGATATCATAGAATGGTAGGGGTTAGAAGAGACCTCCAGAAATTTATCAAGTCCAACCCCTCAGATAGAGAAGGTCGCACAGGAACACATCCAGGCAGGTTTTGAAGATCTGCAGAGAAGGAGACTTCACAACCTCTCTGGACAGCCTGCTCCAGGGCTCCAGCACCCTTACAGTAAAGAAGGGGTGGAACTTTCTGGGTTCCAGTTTGTGCCCACTGCCCCTCACCCTCTCACTGGGTATCAGAGGAAAGAGACCTGACAGCCACCCTTCAGATATTTGCAGACACTGATCAGATCTCCTCTTAGTCTATCTTCCAGACTAAACAGCTCAGGCCTCAGCCATTCCTCCTCAGACAGATGTTCCAGTCCCTTCATCACCCTCCCAGCATCCGTTGGACACTCTCCAATACACCTCTGTCCCTCTTAAACCAGAGAGCCCAGAACTGGGCAGATGTGGTCTACCTAGGGCTGAGTAGAAGGGCAGGAGAACCTTCCTTGACCTGCTGGATCACTCTTCAGATAACATCTGAACCACCTGAGCTTAGGTAGCAGATGTCCCAGCAGCTTTCAGTGCTGATGTCCCAAGACTGGACTAACCTTAATCCTCCAGTAGCGAGCTGTCCTGTCGTAAACTCCAACAGTGCCGTTCGACAGCGCGTAGCCGAAGCGGCTGCCGCTCATGGGGCTAAGGGCTGTGACCGTCTGGGGGGGAGAAAGGCAGGAGAAAGAGGACACAGCAGTGAAACCTTCTGCACCTTCAGCTAAGAGCCAACAGGCTGTACAGTCTGTACTACGATCTGTGCAACACTCACACCGTAAGTAAGTTCCTCGTAGGAAGTATTAATGCCTCAGCAACTATTTGTAAAGGTCTATTTGAAATCGCACCCAAAGCCTTGCAGGGTTTCCTCACACAAGCTCGTTGAGGAGGCTGCAGAACTGCCCTCAAACTTGGTGCTTTGGGCTATCTGTCACCTACCACAAGCAGTAACACAACTGCTGTCGTTATTGGTTGTTGTGGTTATTATCACTGAAAACCTGCCCCAAACACACAATGTCCATAGAATCGCAGAACGGTTTGGAAGGGACCTTAAGGATTATCCAGTTGCAACCTCCTGCCATGGAAAGGGACATGCAAGATGCTGGAGTGTGAGATTACAGACAGGAACAGCAAAATCATAGCATGGCTTAGACTGGAACGGACTTAGCAATCATCTACTCCAATCTCCCTGCCATGAACAGGGATGCCTCTCAGCCAGACTTGGTTGCTCAAGGCCTCATCCGACATGGCCTTGAGTGCTTTCCAGGGAGGGAGCATCCACAACCTCCCTGGGCAATGAATCACAGAAACATTCAGGCTGGCAAAGCCCTTCAGGATCACCAAGTCCAACTCAGAACCCTGCTCTACAAGGGTCACCCTAAACCATATCCCCAAGCACCACATCAAACCACCTTTAAACACATCCAGGGTTGGTGACTCCACCACCTCCCCGGGCAGCACATTCCAGTGCCTGACCACTCTTGCTGGGAAAAAGTTGTTCCTAATGTCCACTCTAAACCTACCTAGTGGCAGCTTGAGGCCATCCCCTCTTGTTCTGTCACTATTAACCTGTGAGAAGAGACCAGCACCAATCTCTCCACAACCTCCTTTCAGGTGGCTGTAGACAGTGATGAGGTCTCCCCTCAGCCTCCTCTTCCTCAAACTAACCATGCCCAGCTCCTTCAGTCTCTCCTCATCAGATTTGCTCTCCAGGCCCTTCACAGCTTCCTTGCCCTCCTCTGCACTTGCTCCAGCACCTCCGCATCCCTCTTGTAGCGAGGTGCCCAAAACTGAACACAGTACTCACGGTGTGGCCTCACCAGAGCCACATGAATTCAACTTTCCATGAAGTGGGAAAACTCTATAGAGATACTATTGGTAAAAAAAAAAAATCTTTGCCCAAGATTAGTGAGGTAACAAGAAACAGTTGCCACAGCTGACTTCTATGGAACACCAGGCTCAGCGTTACCTCAGCCACAGCTCCAGTGGAAGACCCCAGAGTCTTAACTCAGCCTGTTTCTCATTCCTTTCAAGACCTGTTACTGCACAATTCTTCACTGAGCACAGGCTTCCAGTGCTTGGAAATGTAGGTTTTCCCACACAGCAAGAGTAGAGATTTTCATGTCAAGAGGAACAGCTGCAATCATCTGTCTGGTCTTCTGTACAAGAGAGACTTCCTTAAATTAAATCCTTCACCAGCTTCATTAAACTCAGTTGACTCTGTGCCTTGATCTTTTCCACCATAAATTTCCAAACCCTTTATACTTCCTCCTCACCATCTTCTCCGAAGCCTTTCCCAAGTAGCAAAACCCTTAGAACTGTAAGCATCCAGCACAGAGAGAAGATCCCAGGGACAGTTAGGAACTCTCAAAGGTAGCAATAACTCCTTCATGCCCCATGCATAAACTTCAGACCCCAACAGTCCTCCAAACAAGCTCAGTGGAGAAGAACGACCAAACTGGTGAAGGGCCTTGAGCACAAGTCCTACAAGGACAGCCTGAGGGAACTCGCTTGTTCAGTCTTCAGAAAAGGAGGCTGAGGAGAGACCTCATTGCCTTCTACAGCTCCCTGAGGGGAGGTTGGAGCTAGGTAGGGGTTGGTCTCTTCTCACATGCAGCAAGTGACAGGACAAGAGGAAACAGCCTCAAGCTGTGCCAGGGGAGGTTTGGGTTTAGGAAAAATGTCTCCCCAGAAAGGGTTCTGAGGCCTTGGAACAGGCTGCCCAGGGAGGTGGTGGAGTCACCATGCCTGGAGGTATTTAAAATCCACATGGATGTGATGGTGGCTTAGCAGTAGTGGTGGGATTGTGAGCTCTGGGCGAGGGGTTGGACTGGGTGATCTCAGGTCTCTCTGACTCCTATAGAACCACTGGTCCCTGAGTTTACCTTCCTACAATGCCAGGTCAAGGTGTGGCTGTGTCCTTTTAAGTTACAACAGCCAGGTATGAAGAGGCCTCCTAAGACTATGCAGGGGTGAATTTGAAAGAGCTTCCCTGTGGATTTGGAAATAAAACAATCACACTGAGACCTTCAGCTCTCCTTGAACTAGAAATGCCAAACATGATTCTGCATTGCCTGCTCTACAGACAGCAGAAACATCCTGCAGGCCCAGGCCTAATTCTATAGCAAGAGCTTCCTCTCCCAGAGCACTACCTGGATTTGCCTTTTATAGCTCTCCATAAGTGGTTTAATAGCTAACTAAGCCCTTTAGGCCCAAGCTGGGCAGTGGGGAGACCTCAGATCTTCAAGGACGAAGGTCTGTAATGTATCTTTACTCCAGTCTGGGCCCAGAAGCACTGTAACAACAGTAAGAAAACTAAGTGCATCTTAGTCCCTTCCAAACAACCAACCTTTAACAGTGGGGATCTCCTCATCTGGAGTACTACGTCCAGTTCTGGGCTCCCCAGTCCAAGGAGGACAAGATACTGCTTGAGAGGGTACAGCAAAGGGCTACAAAGATGCTGAGGGGACTGAAACATCTCCCTTGTGAGGAAAGGCTGAGAGACCTGCAGCTGTTCAGCCTGAAGAAGACTTGTAGGGGGGAGAGCTCATCAATGTTTATGAATACTTAAAGGGTGAGTGTTAGGAAGATGGTGCCAAACTTTTTTCAGTGGTGCCCAGTGAATGAATGTGAACATAGGAAGTTCCACTTTAAACATGAGGAAGAACTTTGTTATGCTGAGGGTGGTGGAGCACTGCCCAGGCTGGCCAGAGAGGCAGTGGAGTTTCCATTTCTGGAGTGATTCAAAGCCTGCCTGGATGCCTTCCTGTGCAGCCGGCTCTAGGCGAACCTGCCTTAGGAGGGGATTCAACTGGATGACCTCCAGAGGTCCCTTCCAAACCAGTTCTTAAGCTGAAGTGCAACAACCACACCTTTTAATCATCCCTCTAAACCCATCTACCCCATACTTTAGACATTTCCTTCACAAACCCCCAGTTCTGCCTGCATGACTTCCTTCAATCCTGCCCTGTACTGTCTGCCCACAGACAGGAGCAAGTTACCTGCTCCTAATTGTGTCAACTCACTTGAGGCAAACAGCAGAAGGCATTCTTTTGCTCACAAGGCACCAAGAGTACACAAGTCACCTTAATCCTCCCTTTCAGTCAAGGAATAGTTAACTCTCCTCAGCCTGGTGAAAGGTTTGTAAGTAAACACAGCAAACCTCTCCCCTACATAATAGAAGACATAATTAAACTCTCACTATTGCACTCCTAGTAGATACTGTGCCAAACAGTTAAGTAACTATTTAACCACACAGTAACTCTGAGCCAGCATGACCAGAGAAGCTTTACAGTGCCCAATACTTTCAGCTCCACCAGTAATTACCATAAGCTAGAAGCAACTTACCTCTGTCTCAGACATTTCTGCCATGATCTCATCTTCTTTAAACACTCGGATGTCAAAATCTTCAGAACCCACAAGAAGCTAGGGGGGAGAGGAAAAAAAAAGTAAAGTCTAGCTTTAAAATAGTCAGGAAATTAAAAGGACATACTACAAGTGCCTAGAGGGTAAACAAATCATCTAAGGCCAGCAGTGAGGAGTTTTAATAGGTACATGAGAAGTTGCAAGTAGACAAAAAGTACCCTCTGTCAAGAGAAGATTTCAGAAGTCTTCTGTTGACCAAGTATTAGCACTATTCCATCATGAGGAGGACATGGAACTGTTGGAGTGAGGCCAGAGGCCACAGGATGATCCAAGGGCTGCAGCACCTCTAATATGAGGATAGGCTGAGGGAGCTGGGGGTGTGCAGCCTGAAGAAGAGTCCAGGGGGACCTCAGAGTTGCCTTCCAACACCTGAAGGAACCCTGCAGGAAGGCTGAAGAGGGGTTTTTGATGAGAGTGTCTAGAGACAGAACAGGTTGGAAAGGTTTGAAGCTTAGGGAGAGCAAGGTTAGATTGGAGCTGAGGGAGAAGCTCTTCAGTACAAGGGTGGTGAGACATGGAACAGGTCTGCCCAGAGAGGTTATGGATTCCCCTTCCCTGGAGGTGTTCAAGGCCATGATGGATGAGGCCTTTAGCAATTAAGTCTAGTTGAGAGGTGTCTCTGCCCATGGCAGGGAGGTTGGAGTAGATGACCTCTGGGTTCCCTTCCAAGCTAAGCCATTCTGTGATTCTCTGAACACCTCTTTTTGTCAAGCTAGATAAAAGCCTACTGAAATTATCTGGGGTGGGAATGAGAAAAGATACTTTGGAACGTCAGGGTTGTGCTCTTGTCTCACTGTAAAAGGTTTAGTGTTGGAACTGGTAACTGCAGCTACACACATCAAAAACACAACACTGCCTGTGGAGAAGCAGACCTGCAGCTTGGTTCTGGCCTGTACTGCACAAGTTCAGAGAAACAGCAGCTCCCTGTTGGCAGCCTGTGAGCAAAACAGCTAGGTATAACAATTGATGATCACAGGCATTTCATTCCATTTCAGGTGAATCAGAAAGCTTTTCCATTATAGCTAACAACTGATTCACCAAAGCAAGGCAGTAAAGACTTCAGATACTCCTGGTTTTACACACTCTGAGCAGCAGCAGAGTCCAGTGCTGCTCTCCACCTAAGGACTGAGCATCTGTGCATGTCTTTGCTGGCCCAGAGTCTGAAAAAGCTACAACCTCAGTTAAGGGATCACCTTAACTGACAATATAAATCACTTGGATTGGATAACCAACATGGTTTTGTAATTTCTTCTCCCCCTCTGCTCTGCCCAGGTGAGACCACACCTGCAATATTGTGTCCAGTTTTGGACTCCCCCAATTCAAGAGAGACAGGGACCTGCTGGGCAGAGCTACAAGGATGACTGAGGGACTTGAGCATCTTCCCTATGAAGAGAGACTGAAGTGCCCTGGGGCTGTTTAGTCTGGAGAAGAGAAGATTGAGAGGAGATCTGATCAATGTCTGTAAATAGGGGCGGGTGTCAAGTGGATGGGACCAATCTCTTTTTAGTGGTGCACAGTAATAAGAGGAACAATGGATATAAACTTGGACATAGATTCAGCTCAACATGAGTAGAAACTTCTTTACAGTGAGAGTGACAGAGCACTGGAGCAGACTGCCCAGAGAGGTTGTGGAGTCTCCTTCTCTGGAGACGTTCAAACCCCACCTGGATACATTCCTGTGTGAACTACACTGGGTGATCCCGCTTGTGGCAGAGGCCTTGGACTTATCTCTGGAGGTCCCTTTCAACCTCTAACATTCTGTGATTATTTCACTACAAGACCAGGAGAAGAGCTGAATCCACGTGGAAAAGGTTCCATACCTCATTTTTGCCATCCCCATCAAAGTCGCACAGTGCCAGTGAACGAACATTGTCTCCAGTAACCTAAAACATGGAAAGATAATCCACTCAATGCTGATGGCAGCTGGCAGAAACAAATTGCTTTTATGACTACAGCTGCAACAGAACAACTGGAACAATCAACATTCAAGCAACTGAAGATACGGCCAAAAGAGAGTAATAAGGTCTGCCCCCTCCCTGGAGATGTTCAAGGCCAGGTTGGATGAGGCCTTGAGCAACCTGGGCTGATGGGAGGTGTCCCTGCCCATAGCAAGGGGGTTGGAACTGGATCATCTCCCCTTCCCATCCAAACCATTCTATGAATCCATCATAAATTAAGGTCAACAAACAAAAGTAATGTTTAACAGATTAAAAAAAAAAATATGTATCAGGAGGAATGAGTTGACACTGAAATAATCTTGTGAGAATATCAAAAGCATTATAGGCAGCCTTACTGTCCAAAAACGGTCATTTCCTTCACGATCAAAGCCCTGCAGGGCACAGTTTCCACCAATAATAGCAAGTGGAGAGGAAAAATCCCCCAGCTTTCCAAGGACTATTGCATTGGCTCCATCTGAAACCTACAGGGAAACAGTAGTGGATAAAGAAACAGCAGGAGATGAGACATTAGGGTACACAAATCAAAAGGAGAGCTTCCATCATCATCACTGTGGCTTCAGCTGTTTTCTCTTGCCAGGTGATGTGTGACACAGTGAAAACTTGGTGCCACGTGTGCACGCACAGACACACATCACAGTCAGATTCTTCTTCTGAAATATCTCAGACATTCTAAAGGCAAAAATGTTCTCTGAATGTTTAACTAATGCAAAAGAAGAGAAGCAGAATTAATTGATAAATGTCCAAGCTGTGATGTTTAGAATGGAAAGAAAAAGAAAACCATGAAGATACTAAAACCAGCAGACAACTGAGAGTTAATTAGAGAGACAGGGAGCTACAAAGATGCTGAGAGGCCTGAGACATCTATGTGAGAAGGAAAAGCTGAGAGCCCTGGGGCTGGAGCCTGGAGAAGAGCAGCCCCAGAGGGGATTTGAGCAATGCTTGGCAAAAGCTAAAGGGTGAGGGGCAAGAGGATGAGGCCAAACTCTTGCCGGTGGTGTCCAGGGACAGGACAGGGGGCAGTGGGCACAAACCAGAACCCAGGAGGTTCCATCTGAACAGGAGGAGGAACTACTTTGTTGTGAGGGTGCTGGTGCAGGCTGCCCAGAGAGGTTGTGGACTCTTTTTCTGGAGAGCTTCCAAACCACCCTGGCCATTGTGATCCCACCTCTTTTTCTGTGGGTGCCCTGCTTTAGCAGCAGGGGTTGCACTGGATGATGTCCAGAGGTCCCTTCCAAATCCCCCCCCCACCCCATTCTCCATTTCTGTGATTCTCTGAACTTACCTCTCTGTAAAACAAATCTGAGTTGTTATGTACGTCGTAGGCCAACAAATTGGTCTGAGTCCCAACCAGGAGGCAATCATAACCAAGCTGAGGGTTCAGCACCCCTGAGGCCAGACAAGTGATTCCCTGGTTAATGTTGAGAAGGGAAACATCCGAGTCTTGGGTACTCTGCACCATTCGGTTTGCACTTGTTCTCTGCCCTCGGGCATGAGGATTATGAATAAAAACCTGTAAAAACAAAGATACAAATATTAGCACAAGGATTATGTGTCTGCACACACCCACTAAAGACCACTGTTTGGGTTCACAACTGTGATGGAGACTAAGAGCTTTCACTCAACCCAAGTGAGGACAAGACACCGAGGAGTTTTGCTGACCAAACTCTTTCTGACAGTTATTCTTTCAACTACTCCAAAATAAAGTGAAATGGCAAGGAACACCTCAGCACAACTGAGCCATCCGTCTTGTTTGCTTCTGAAAACGGTAACTTACAAGTCTTTGGTGGGGGGAGGGAGGGAAGGAACCCAACCCAAACAGGAAAAGAACAAGCAACTGGTGCTCCAGGCAAGGAGGAAAAAAGCAACCCAAATCCAGCCTCAAACAAACTAAACAATTTAGATCCAGCTGGTAACAGTGTTACCAACCCCCCCAAATATTTAGGGCAATTGAGCTGCTGCCTATCCATAACCTCCATCCATAGGTGAACGTGGTGAAGTTAAAAAGAGAGTCTTGTGATAAACAAGTTTTTATTCTCACTAACCAATATTCAGTCACTGAAATTGTTTTGGGGCAGGCAGAGGATCGCAGACTATTAACAACCTTTTTTTTTTTTTTTTTTTTTTTTTAAATGGCTGTGAAGTCTACCTCTGGAACAAACTCTTGTTCTATGCCAGTCCTAAAGGCTCCAAAGGAAGTTCTGTGCTGGGAAACACCACAGCTGAACCATGGTGGTGTTTACAGTAACCTAAACACCTCTGTGGGGTTATGCTTTAGCCTATGTTTTGTTTACTTGTTGGGGTATGTTTAAGCCTCGTTTGCTTCTACCAAGGGGGCACACAAGAGCGTCTGCAGTCTTTGCTTCACTTGGAGAAGCTTCAGCACCGTTTGGTTCCACCAGGCTCGCTGCTGGAACCAAAACCAGCAGGATAAAAACCACAGCACGGAAAAAAAATCCCCTTGCCCACTCCGAAACAGGGCATATTGCTTAGCGGCTCGGGCTGCCTGCTCTTCTCTGCGGCCAGCTCCCCGCTGGAGGCTGCTGCCAGGTCTCCAGGCCTGCGGGCAGCTCCAGCGCCCGGGCCGCGGCTCCGGCCTCTCGGAGAGGGGAGCACCGAGCCTGACCGCGCTCCTCGAAATGCCTCACACTGGAGGGGGCTGGCAAGCAGTAACACAGGGCTCAGCCGCGGCCGGCACCGCGGCACTGGGTCTGTAAGCCCCGCCGCAGCCCCGTGAGCTGCAGGCTCCCTCCGCGGAGAGCAGGGCTGCCCGTGACAGCGGTGGAACGCTCCGGTAGCCAAGAAGGGCCTTTCCGCTCAGCTCCGCCGCTGCCCGGCCCCGTGAGGGGAGCAGAGGCGAGGCGGGCCGCGCCGCCCCGTTACCTTGCCCGCTTGCGTGGCGGCCGCCAGGCAGGGATGTGTCCCGTCGTACCGGCCCAGCGCCACCATGCGGGGCAGGATCTTGTGGTTGAGCTTCAGCGTGAACACCGGCACCAACATGACGACGAGGGCCGGGCCGGCCCGGACCGCACCGACAGGGCCCACAGCTGCCCGCGCGCGCACGACGCCGCTACGTCAGAGCAGGCGGGGGAGGTTGGGGGGGG
>WBNM01037883.1:12659-51372 GCA_013399055.1 Ramphastos sulfuratus | reverse complement strand
GGGGGGGGGGTGGGGGGGGGGGCTGGGGGGAACTGGGGGGTCTGGGGGAGCTGGAGTGTGGGACTGTGGAGAATTGGGGGGGCTGGGGGAGCTGGAGTGTGGGACTGGGGTGTGGGACTGGAGGGATTTCGGGGAAGCTGGGTGGGGAACTGGGATAGCTGAGGTGTGGAACTAGGGGGACCAGGAGGACTGGGCCGGGCCCCAGGTCGCTTGTGGGGTCAGCACCCAGCTGGGGCCAGGCAGCACCCACTGTTGCCAGTCCCCATGCCTCACCCCTTGCTGTCCCTTCCAGCTGCCACCCACGGTGTTGCTCACACTCCACTTGCAGCTCTTGGTTGTAAACCAAGAGTATCTGGAACTGGGAAGCAGCAAACCCAACCCAGTGTTAAACCACTCGGTGCTGCTTGAGGCAGCCTCAAAGCACTGATGTTGCTGGTTGATCTTAGTCACTGGTTTGTCCCAGAGCCATGAGGGCACTGGGAAGAGGTTGGAAACCAAAGAGGGAGAGGATAAAGGGCAAACCTCCACCAAGCTACTGCATAAACAAGACACCAGTCCCCATTCCAGCATGGATTTTGGTACCCAGACCCTTGCAGGTGTCCAGGGTCCCCTCTCCCCACAGTGACCACTCCCTGCCCATCTGCAGGCTGCCTCAAGGTTATGACTTCAGGAATTCTTTCCCTATTTGGGGTTTAAGGAATAATTAAGCATAGAATCATAGAATTGTTTTGGTTGGAAAAGCCTCCTGAGGTCACTGAGTCCAACCACCAACCCAACCCCACCATGGCCATCCAACCATGTCCCCAAGTGCCATGGTTCTTCAACACCTCCAGGCATGGGGACTCCACCACCTCCCTGGGCAGCCTGTGCCAATCCCTGACCACTCTTGCAGCAAAGACATTTTTCCTCATCTCCAACCTAAGCCTCCCCGGCACAATTTCAGGCCATGTCCTCTCCTCCTGTCAACTGATACCAGAGAGAAGAGCCCAACCCCACCTCACTACAACCTCCTTTCAGGGAGCTGTAAAGAGCAATGAGGTCTCCCTCAGCCTCCTTTTCTCCAAACTAAACACTCCCACTTCCCTCAGCTGCTCCTCACCAGCCCTTATCTCCAGACCCTTCCCCAGCTGTGTTGCATGACCTTTGTGGGTGGCATGAACCCACCACTCTCTAAAACCGGTGCCTGAACCCAGCACCTGCCATCCATTGCCACCTGCTCACCCTCATTTCAACAAGTTTGGAAGAGGATGAAGTGGGACAACAGCACTTCCCTGCAGGGGCCACTGGATTGAGGCAACGACTCCTTGTTTCAGGAATGCTGGCAGGCACAACCCACTTGGCATTTGCTCATGCAGGGTTCCTGCCTTGCATGCAGAGGAAGGCTCTCAAAGGGGACCATGTGACTCCAAATGGCACAAACCCCTTTTTTTCTTTCCTTTTGACTTGTTTTTAACCAAGTTTTTTTCTGGCAGCTCTCTCAATGTGGCATTGTCAGTGTGGGTAACAAGGAGGCAATCACACACAGCATGGTAAAAAGGGCTCACGTCGCTCCTTTGTGGAAATTCTTTACAGTGAGGGTGGGGAGACACTGGCACAGGTTGCCCAGGGAGGCTGTGAATCCCCTCTCCACAGAGGTGTTCAAGGCCAGGCTGGATGAGGCCTTGAGCAAACTGAGCTGGTGGGAGGTGTCCCTGCTCATGCCAAGGAGTCAGAACTGGATGATCTTTAAGGTCCCTTTCAACCCAAACCGTTCTGTGAGCTGCTTTGGGTGAGCACAGGTGTTAGTGCCAAGCCTTGCAGTCGATCTCCCGTCCCGGATGCTGGTTTGGAAACCTGGGCACAAAGCCAGAGAACCACCATGAGCTCCAGCAAGCAACAAGGTGTTGCCCAAGCCCTGCAAACACTGCTGTGGTCCTAGGGCAAACCCCCAGCTCCCTTCCCAGCATTGCTCTGCAAACCAGACCAAAATGTCCTCTGTCTGGTTTACAGAGCAATGCTGGGAAGGGAGCTGGGGCAAAATATGAGCTTGGAGACCTTTTCAAGCTGGTTAAGCTGTAAACAGATGAAATTTCCAATTTCTTACTAAATAAAGCTAGTAAAGGGTGTGCAGAAGAAATACTATGAGAGGCTGAGGGAACTGCAGCTGTTCAGTCTGGAGAGGAGGAGGCTGAGGGAGACCTCATTGCTCTCTACAGCTTCCTGAAAGGAGATTGCAGTGAGGTGGGGCTGGGCTCTTCTCCCTAGTATCAGTTGACAGGAGGAGAGGAAATGGCCTGAAATTGTGCCAGGGGAGGCTTAGGTTGGAGATGAGGAAAAATGTCTTCGCTGCAAGAGTGGTCAGGGATTGGCACAGGCTGCCCAGGGAGGGGGTGAAGTCCCCATGCCTGGAGGTGTTGAAGAACTGTGTGGCCATGGCACTTGGGGACATGGTTGGATGGTCATGGTGGGGTTGGGTTGATGGTTGGACTGGATGATCCTAGAGGGCTTTCCCAATGAAACAGCTCTCTGAGTCTCTCATTCTAAATATGGTCTGGGCTGTAAATATTCTTTTGCATCTCTAATTATGGCATTGGGTTTGGCGTGTCTGGAGCAGGTTATATTACACTGCCTCTTAGAGCTGCCACTTTGAATTTGCTGCCTCTGAAGCTCATAAAAGTGGCCTCCTGACTTGAAGTGCTCCTTTCCCTTCACTTGAAAGGTTCATTGTCCATCCTAGATGGGCACTATCCAGCCCTGAGTTGGGTGACCACCCCACACACATCACAGCATTGCATCAGCACTCAGGACAGGGATCCTTCCTTTTCCCACTTAATTTGTGTTGAAGTTCACCAGGAGCTGCAGTAGGGCTGAGCTTGGTGTGGCTGTACTCAAAAGGGTTGCTCACCAAAGCAGGGGTCTTAATACTCAGCAAGAGGTCATCACCATCCTCCTCACTGCATGACCCTGGAGGTGCTTGGCACAGCTGGTTTGGGTCAGAAGGGACCTTTACAGCTCACCCAGTCCAACCCCCTTGCAGTCAACAGGGACATCTGCAGCTAAAGCAGGTTGCTCACAGCCCCAGATAAGCCAGCCTGGGATGGTTGCAGGGATGGGGCATCTCCCACATCACTGCGTAACCCATGCCAGACTCTCACCACCCTCAGTGTCAAACATTTCTCCCTTCTCTCCACTCTGAATCTCCTTTCAGTTCGAACCATCACCCCTTGGCCTGTCACAACAGGCCCTGCTCAAATGTCTGTCCCCAGCTTTCTCAGATGCCACTTGAAGTACTAAAAAGCCACCAGAAGGTCTCCCTGGACCCTTCTCTTCCCCAGGCTGAACGATTCCAACTCTCTCAGCCTGGCCTCACAGCAGAGAGCTTCCAGCCCTGCCAGCATTGCTTTGGCATCCTCTGGTCCAACTCCAGCAGGTCGCTGTCCTTCTTGTCATTCAAATACTGCTATTTGATGTCACATACAGGAGTCAGACTCAATGGTCTGTATGGTTTCCTTCCAAGTGGAGATAATCTGTGATTCTCTGAAGGCAACACAATATAATAATCTAACATAACATGATAATATAACATAATATGATCTCATCAAAACCTGCCTGGCAGCAGCCACTGACTTTCTAGGCAGGTTCCACGGAGAAGTTGGCTGTGACATCACAACAGCTACAAGAGCTGTCACCTACCCAGCATCTCTTTCTCTGCATATGCACCAAATCCACCCCAAAAATCCACAATGCCCTTCTCTGCCTGGCAGGGGATCCTCCTGCTTGCTCTCCCCCAGCAAGGAGCACTTAGCTATGGATTTTGGGAAAACGTTGGCCAAAAAAATCCAAACCCATCCCTCAGCCCTGGAGGGGAGGGTAACATGGCTGGAGGGAGCAGGAAAAGATGAGCAATTGCATCTGCACACCTAAGTGCTCTTTATAATGGATCCAGAGCCTGTCTGAGTAGCAGCAAACTGCCTTTGCTTTCTGCAGGGGCTTTTCTCTTTCCTCATCCTGGGTTTTCTCCTTGGGTTGGGAGATGCTTTTGGATGGGGATGGAAAGAGCCACTGCGCTGTGCTGGCTGCCGCTGCTCTCAGGGGAGGCAGGAGCTGGCACAGCAGCTCCGTGAATCATTCCTGGGATAGACAACAACGATCTCAGCATCTCAGGATCACATTTAAGAAGACATTAAGGAAAAGATCACCTCCTTTTATTTCACTCCTTTATACCAAGCGGGTGGGGTGGGGGTGGTGTTTTCCTTGCGAGCTCAGGCAAGTTGTCTGCTCGGCATCCCGAGGGATTACTCATCCCCTCTCTTTCTTGGCTTCTAATTAGCAACTAAAGGGGAATCAAATAATTAAATATGCCCAAGGTAACGATACTTGGAAACTTCAGGTCACGTTTCAGCTGGTGGGGAGGGGGGTGGAGGTGGAAAGAGTAGTTGGAGCGGGTAAGTTTGAAGTCTGTGGGAACCTTGAGAGACACAAAAGAGAAAGATGTAGAGGGAAAGGAGAAAAAAAAAACAACAACAAAACACAACAAAGAAAAAAAATCCAAATTGTACACTGGGAAAGCATTGGATTAGTGACTCAAAATGATGAGCCTACAGTTAAGATGATCCTTAAAGCCTGTCCATGCAGGTGCTGGGCAAGGTGGGGGCACAATTTGAGACTCCTTTTCCCAAGAGGGTCTGCAGGGATTGGGGGGGGGGAGGCAGCCCCTGACCCATCCATACTCTGCTCTTGCTGGTGGTGGGTGGGAGACAAGGTAAATTTGGACTCTTTTAATTCCCAGCCAAAGCTTGCTTGGTCTTCACCCCCTTCCTCCTCTTGGGGGTTGCAATTCTGCCCTCGTTAGACTTCGAAGTAATTTCCATTAACATTTATGAGAGTTTCATGATCAAAAGAGGGATCAGCCCTTTCATCTTCCAGACGTGCCCCAACACACACCACCCGGCCCCAAAATCCCAAACTGCCAGGCAGGAGCTGCCGCCTTGTGCCAGGGTCCCTTGAGACGCACACCCCAATACTGGCTGGTGGGAGCTGAAGGCTCCAGGCTCCTACTGGACCCCCCTGCATGGCACCACTTCAGCGTTTCTTCCTTCCCCTTCTTTCTAAGAACAAACAATTAGCAAATCCCCACCCCCTCCCCGCAGTGTTTTTTCAAGGGGAAGCTAATATTGATAGCTCATTTCCAGATAAGAAATCCGGAATGAATTCCAAGCCCTTGCCCGGAGCTACAGGACGAGCTGGCGGCTGAGCCGGGCTCAGAAGCTGGCATCTGGGAGTCGCAGCCCTGGCGCAGCCGGCTGGGTTGCAAAGCGGCTCCCTCGGCAGCCCACATCAAAGCACGCAGCAGGGTTGTGAAAGCTTTGCAGGTCTGCAGGCTGCGCAACTGCTGCTTAATGCACGCGGGCTCAGCCCCTGCCCGTGCCCAAGCTCTGCTCCTGCGGCCACCACCAACGTGGTTGTGGGCCAGGGGAGCCCACCAAGGAGGGCATTCACGCGGAGAAACGGCAACGCGTCGGTGGCTTTGCTGAGAGCTGCGCGCTGCAATAGGTCGGGCAGAGAGGTGGTGGAATCCCTGTCCCTGGAGGTGTTGAGGAAAAGTGTGGCCGTGGCATCTGGGTGGGGGGGACGTGGTTTAATGGCCATGGTGGGGTTGGGTTGAAGGTTGGGCTTGATGATCTCACAGGGCTTTTCCAACTGAAACAATTCCATGATTAGAATCCCTGGAGGCCTTTAAGGCCAGGCTGGATGTGGCTCTGAGCAACGTGATCTGGTGTGAGGGGTCCCTGCCCATGGCAGGGGGGCTAGAGCTGGATGATCCTTGAGGTCCCTTCCAGCCTGACAATTCTATGATTCTTTGATTCCCTGGTTGTTGTCATCTACAGGGGAGGACATGGCTTGGTCCTGGGGTGTGCAGATCCAGGCTTTGTCTTGTCACAAACTACATGGTTCTGGCCATCAACTTGAAGGTTGGACTCAATGATCTTAGAAGTCTTTTCCAACTAAAACGATTCTATGGTTCTATCATTGATTCTATGAGTCTATGATTCTATGATCTGGAGAAGCTCTGAGATATTATCCTGAAGCTGGGATGGAAGTACAGGCAGAGGGTTTGGCAGGAAAGAAGCAGCTACTGAGGAAGGAGCAAGAGGAGAAAGCAGATGGCTGGGTAGTTAAATACTGGAACAAGTTGCCCAGAGATGGTGAAGGCCCCATCGCAGGTGATATTCAAGGTCAAATTTGATGGGGTCCTGAGCAACCTGATCACAGAATCACAGAACGTAAGAGGTTGGAAGGGACCTCCAGAGATCATCCAGTTCAGCCTCCCTGCCAAGCAGGATCACCCAGGGTAGTTTGCACAGGAACACATCCAGGTGGGTTTTGAAAGTCTCCAGAGAAGGAGACTGCACAACCTCTCTGGGCAGCCTGCTCCAGTGCTCTGTCACCCTCACTGTAAAGAAGTTTTTGAAAGTTTCTCCTCATGTTGAGGTGAAACTTCCTCTGTTCCAGCTTGCAGCTGTTGCTCCTTTTTACTGCTGTGCACCACTGAGAAGAGATTGGTCCACTCCACTTGACCCTCACCCCTCAGATACTGATAGACATTGATCAGATCTCCTCTCAACCTTCTCTTCTCCAGACTAAACAGCCCCAGGGCTCTGTGAGTGGCTTAGCTCACATCTCCCACTGAGACCAGAACAAGCCTTTGCTCTGCCGTTTCCTTGGAAGGCAGAAGGCAGTCACCCCACCGAGCCGGTTTCGCTCCACAATGGTTTCCAGGACTTTGCCCGTGCAGATGTGCAGCGGTTGGGAACAGCTTCCTGGGGCAGGCAAGGGGTGATTCATCCTCTTCCTCCTCTGCCACAGGGCTGGCAGGCACTGGCAAAACAAAACTACGTCAGCAGCCATTTCCCATGTTTCAAACACTTGTTGATTATCAGCAAATGGTTCTCCCAGGTGCCCATCCAACCCAAGCCCGCTCTCCAAGCGGGGATGGCTCCCATGCCCTCCTGCTGCCTTTCAGTGTGCTGGCTGCTCGCTGAGTGCCAGGGGGGATCTATTTTTCTCAATTTCAGTTTGAAAGGGCAGTTCCTTGTGGATTATGGGCACTCAGGAGCACTCTCAAGAGCAGTCTGAAGGAGGACTTGGGGGTGTTGGTTGATGAAAAATTCAACGTGAGCCAGCAGTGGTTGCTGGCAGCCCAGAAGGCAGCTGTGTGCTGGCTGCATCCAAAGCAGTGTGACCAGCAGGATGAGGGAGGTGATTCTCCCCCTCTCCTCTCCTCTGCTCTGCTGTGCTCTGCTCTGGCGACACCTCAGCTGAAGTACTGCTTCCAGTTCTGCCCAGCACAAGAAGGACATGAACCTGCTGGAGCAGGTCCAGAGGAGGCCACAAAAATGATGAAAGGGCTGGAGAACCTCCCCTGTAGGGACAGGTTGAGAGAGTTGGGGCTGTTCAGCCTGGGGAAGAGAAGGCTCCAGGGAGACCTTACAGCAGCCTTTCAGTACCTGCAGGGGGCTACAGAACTGGGGAGGGACTTCTGACAAGAGCTCGCAGTGCCAGGACAAAGGGCAATGGCTCTGAGCTGGAAGAGGGCAGATTGAGACTAGAGATGAGGAAGAAACTCCTGCCAGTGAGGATGAAGGGACATTATAATAGGTTGCCCAGGGAGGTGTCCAAGGCCGGGTTGGATGGGGCCTTGGGCAACCTGGGCTAGTAGGAGGTGTCCCTGCCCATGGCAGGGGGGTTGGAACTGGATGATTTTTAATGTCCAATCCAAACTGTTCTGTTAATTCTATGACTCTTTGCACTCCCAGAAGCTCAGCCCTGGCTGGCTCTGCTTCTGCTTCCTGCCCAGGTACAGCACAAACAGGCAGCTGGAACAGGCTGAGCTAAGCTGCCCTCACTGTCGCTACAGTGTCAGGGCAACCAGGGTGACCTGCACAGCGAGGGTGCAATGGGGCATCAGCACCCTACCCAGTGAGGGGTAACGTACCCTCAGGGGCTGCCTGCCAGGGTCTCAGTGCTGTGCCCACACTGGTTTTGCATCTCCCTGGCACCCCTGTCCATGGTCCATACCCATCTGAGCTAAGGTGTTTCACCAGTGAAGCCCCACGGCTGCGTGGGATGGGTCATCAAACCCAACACTGCTTGGCAAGGCACAATTAGCCTGAGGTGAGTGCTTGGAGGAGATAGGTGCCCTTGGAGAGCGGAGAGGAGGACCTGCAGTTGTTTGCAGGGTTCCCTGGATGCGATGTGCTGGAATGCCTCCAGGGATGCCTCCGGGGTGCCTCCAGAAGGCCACAGGCAAGGGGAAGCAGAAGCAGATTCATCACGTGCTGTAGCGTGACCATGGGTGACTGGAGCCATTCATCTTTCAGTGTGGAGTCAGGGCAGAAGACCTGTGCCAGGTCACCTCCTCGGGAGCTGACTGCTGCTCCCTCCTCGCCTGCCTGGCACCAGCCTTGAGTCACTGCCAGCCACTGGCACCAGCCCTGGCACCATCCTGTGGCTTTCAGCAACTGTCTTTCCTCACCCCAGGTGTCACAGGCACTCTTGCAGGGACAAGTGACTCCACCACAAAACCTTCCTGAAGGTTTTTAGCCTCCTTCACTCCTTTCTAGAGAGCCCCATGCCCTGCCATGCCCTGCAGAGCCATTAACCCCTGCTCAGCCACCTCCATCCTGCCAACCAGTGTCATATCCGGCTGTGCCTGGAGCTCTGGAGCATCCCACTGACTGACTCATCTGTGTTAATCTGCCTGGCAATCTCGAGGTGCCTGGGGACAGAGACAGAAATCCCACACCTGGGACACGACTGCCGAGGGGTGCAGCTCTGGCATGGCAAGGGCAGGCGATTAATTGCCATGGAGTGATCCTGCCCACAGTGCTCGGCTCTGGGGAGCAGCATCAGGCTTGGCTAAATGGTAGAGAACCCCCCAGGGCTTTCCCAGAAAATGTAGGGCAGGGGTCACAAGGCCAACTGGGGCTCACAAGGCCTTGTAGCAGGGCTTTTTTAAGCAGTAGGAAAGTCTCCCTGTGGTCTCAGCTTAGCACATCATCACCCCTGTCACAGGCTGCTCCTGGAGGTAGCCTGGTGATAGGTGTGTGATTGACAACCAGCCCTGTCCCAAAGGAACTGCAGAATGCACCAGGAGCCATATGAGATCTCCCAGAGCCCTGACCCCCACAACCTGCATCACCTGGAAGATGATTTTTGCAAAAAAAAAAGGAAGGAAAGAAGGGGGAAAGGGCTGGGATCTGAACTGGGGATAGGTGCTGGAGAGCTTTTCCTCCACACCATCCTTTCATGGCAGAGATTGCCCAGCATGGCCAATGTTGTTGGTTCTCTCAGCTGGAGGAGAGGGGCCACCTTGGATGGGCCACCTGCCCCTGCATCCCTGGGCCACCACCAGCCAGGGATAGGGGTGATCTGCCAGCATCACAGCTTTGTCTGGGTGGACAGGGGTGCCAGCTGATGCCATGGCAGCATTGCTGCTCTCCATGTATCCATTCCAACACTACTTCCTTGGGCACTTTCCTAAACTACAGGAGCAGTGTACTGGTTATTTCAGGAGCAGAGCATGTGTAGGACCCTAAGGAGTTGTCCCCCACTCTGCTGTGACACCCACAGCTCAGGGGGTCATAGCCAGGGTTGGCAAGTGCCCACTCACATGTGTGTTTCCTGGCACATTTGTGTTTCCCTGCTCCTGTGGGAATGACTGGCAGCCTTGACATGCATCTGCTCCCTGGCACCGTCCCCATCATCACACCCCAGTGCCTCAGCAGCAGCGTGACACTCACACGACCGCAGGGCTGGCATGCTGGGACACCAATGGGCCACCGCCAGGGCGAGGAACAGGCACATCAGCTCTGCCTTCCTCCAGCTTTTAGGTACCCGTTTGCCACCCTGGCCTTGCTGGGCTGGAGGAGACGCTGAGTTGGGGTGCTGGCACCACTCCCCATCAGGTCACCCAACAAGTTCTCAACATGCCCAGACAGATGGGTGGTAAAAGTACTCCCTGACCCACTGTTTCAGCTGGATTAAGCATCACTTCTGACAAGCCGCCTTGGCCTGGCACTGCAGGCAAAAGCCCAATCAGGATAAAACCCCAAAGCAGAGGAGTTTCAGACCCTGAGATGGGGCATCACCAACACAAAGGAGCACCCAAAAGCCCCAAGGGTGAGGAGGAAGGATGCTCCAGGGCTGCCAATACCTCCTGGCATGGGACAGTCCCTCCCAGCACTCCAAAGCATCACCTTTTTTATTCATTCCTTCCACCCTAAGCCCTCCCTGCTCTTTGGCGTGGGTGGGTAAAACCCGCTGGAGGAGCTGACCAGGGCCATGGCAGCTTGCTCGTTACCCTCCTCCCATGCATGCCCGCCTAATGGCACCGGGGAATTAACTCAAGAACAGTAGGACGGGGCACGGCAGCCGGGAAGGAGACAGAGCCCCAAGGTGCCATGCACGGCGCCGAGGGGACGTGGGTGCCACCGTCCTGGGGGCTGGGAGGGCACAGCAGTCTCCGGACGGGCCAGTCCAGCTTGTTGCCACTTCTGCTTGAGGGGAGGGTGTCAAGGGACAGAGTCTGGGGCAGGGACTACATCCCCAACAGCCATACTGGGCCACACTGGGCCTGGGGGGAGGGGGCTGAGAGGTTTTGTCAGTGGTGGCAGACCTAGGATCAATGAACCCTCTGAGATGTCACCCCAGGATCAATGTGTCGTCCCCACCCCAAAACATATGGGAACTTTCCAGATTGATTTTGGCCAAGGGCTGGGCTGTGTGGTTCGCCCTGCCTGCAATCCTCCAGCCCCCAGCCCCTGGGAGCAGAGCTACACTCCTAAGGCAATTGCTATCTGTGTGATGAGAGCTGCCCGTTCTCTGCGCCCNCCCCCCGCGCCACGCCCTTCCTTGGGGGGTGGGGCGGGCCCCCCCCCCCCCCCCCCCCCCCCCCCCCCCCCAAGGAAAAAAACCTCAGCAGAGAGTTGTGGTCACCCAGACAATCCTCTCTACTGCCACCAGCACCTCGGGGAGGGGGGGACGTGGGAGCCCCCGGCCCTGCCCGGGCACCCCGGGAGTGAATCAGCAGCGCCCGGGGCAGGAGCCGTGCGCAGGCTGCGAGGGGCGGGAGCTTTGCACTCGCCGTCGCCCGGCCAAGGATAAATAGGAGGTGGCTGCGAGCCCGGCCAGAGCCGTTCTGCCCAGCGCCCAGCTCCGCCCGACAGCCGTCACCCAGCCGAGGCACACATGGACTCCCAGGACTGTCCCTGCGCCACGGGTAAGCCAGTGCTGCCCTCGCCGCGGCGGCATCCCGCCGGGAACGCCGGTGCTCCCGCTCAGCACCTTCCTCTGTCATTCCCAATGCTCCTAAGGCTGCGGGAGATGGAGTATCCCGGTGGCAACACCGACACTCCCACTCACCATCTTCCTCCTTGGCTCCGGGGGCCTGCGGGATTATCCCAGTGGGAATACCGACATTCCGGCCCCAAGAGCATCCCGGCGGGAACATTGACACTCCAGCTCACTATCTTCCTCTGTCATTCCCGACGGTCCTGAGGCTGTGGGAGCCAGAGCATCCTGGTGGGGACACCGACACTCCCACTCACCATCTTACTCCGCCATTCCCGATGCCCTTAAGGCTGTGGGAGCTGGAGCATGCCGGTGGGAACACAAATACTCCTACTCACCGGTCTCCTCGGCCATCCCTGATGCTCTCATCCCAGCCAGGCTGGCTGCCAAAATCCTCTCCGAGCAGTGGGGTGTCCCACCTGGAGCATGTCTGCAGTAAGCAGCTGGGAATGCTGAGCACTCCCCACTGAAAGAGGTTGCTGATGAAGGAGACCAAATGCTCAGGGGGGTGGCAATGCTCCTCCCTCACCCTAGAGTATCCCCCCTGGTCCCCGGGTGATCCCCTCCTGCCAACCTCTCCCCTCAACCCCTCTTTCTCCTTTTCTCTGTTCTAGGTGGCACCTGCACCTGTGGGGACAACTGCAAATGCAAAAACTGCAAATGCACATCTTGCAAAAAAGGTAAAGAAGGGTCCCTGAGTCCTGGGGTGGGGGGGTGCAGAAACACTCCTGGGGTGTCTCACTATACATCATCCCTGGACACTCTGACCCAAATCAGGCTCAGCACAACAACAACTGAGTTTATTCTTTCTGTATTTTTTTTGCTCCCCCAAAGGAGCAGAGGGTGAATTCCACTCCTACCTCGAGGAGATACAACACCCCATCCCCCAAGTATAACCCAAAACTCAGTGTAGTCCTCGCTGGGACCTCAGGCTCAGCACAAGGGGATGCCCCAAGAAGAAGCTGGCACTGTGATTCCTTCTGGCTGCAGAGCCATGTGCAGGAGGGCTGGCACAGATCTCAGCTGAGGGGAGGCACCAGTAAGCCCTGAGGGTCTCTCACCCTCCTGCCACCTCTCCAGTGCCAATTCTGGATGCAGAAACACCTCAGGAGATACCACCAGGGATGGGGATGCTGCTTTAAGAGGATGACACAGGGGTTGGTGGGTGGTCTCCAAACCCCACAGGACACCCCAAACCTCACCCTGAGACACCTTCCACCCCTTGTCTGGAACTTCCCTGAGTTCTTTTTCTCTTCTCCCCACAGGCTGCTGCTCCTGCTGCCCAGCAGGATGTGCCAAGTGTGCACAGGGCTGCGTCTGCAAGGGCCCCCCCTCTGCTAAGTGCAGCTGCTGCAAATAGGGACCCCTGGCAGCACACCTGGGGGGGCTGCACAGCTAGGGGGCCAAAGAAGAATAACCTTATTGTGTATGTTGCTTGTTTTTTTTATATATATGTGTTCAGATACCTTTAGTGTTTGTCCCACACAATGTCTAATAAGCTACATAATAAAGCTCTATGTATATAAAGGTCTATGAGGAGCCTGGCATGTCTTTTGGAGGGGGCAGTTCCCCTGGGGGGAGCAGTTCTCTTCGTGGGGAAGCAGGGCAGCATATCCGGGGGAGTCATGGCAAAGAGCCTGCTATTTTCTTACCATCTTGGCTCTGGCCTCCTTTCCCAGCTTCTCTGACTCTTGTTTTAAGACTTTCCCTATACAACAAGGTAATTTCTAGGGTTGTTTTTCTTTCCCTCCCCACCCTGTTGTCACCCAAGGGCAAATCCCATGCTGGCTTCTCCAACAGAAGTCCCCAGGGCTGCTGAGCAGCTGGTTCTGACAAGCCTTCCCCGACAGCCTAACAACTGCTGCCACCCTGCCTGCTTCCACAGCAGGTGGGGGAGCGGGGGAACAGGTTTGGGTTGCCTCCCAGCACCTTGGTTGAACTGGCTGGAAGAAGCACTCAGCTCATACCCCACCACCTTCCCCCAGCCTCTGCCAGACAGGCAGGGCACTTCTGAGCAGAGTTCTGGGTGAGCTGGGTGCTCACAAGGGGTGGTGATGCCCACAGTGGGGTGTGATGCCCATGATAGGGCGCAATACCTGCAATAGGATGCCCACGGTGGGGTGTGATGTCCACAGCAAAATGTGCTGCCCACAATGGGATGTGATGCTCATGGCAGAGTGCAATGCCCACACCAGAGTACAATGTTCATAATGGCATGTGATGCCCATGATGAGATAGGATGCCCATGCCAGGGTGCAATGCCTGCGATGAGTTGGGACATCTGTGATGGGCTGTGATTCCTGTGCCAAGGTGCAATGCCTACGATGGATACAATGCCCATGACAGAGTGCAATGCTCACAATGTGATACCAGGGGTGTAATGCTCCCCCTGGCCAAATGCAGGCAGGACACTGTACTCCAGGTGCCAGGTGGCACTGTGCTGCTTCCTAGGCCACACAAGGTGTCCTGCCTGTCCTCTCACTCTCCATATGCAGCCTCTTATGGCTTCTTTTTAGCTGCAAATCCTTACCTGACCTGTCCAACCACTACTGCCAGGACTCAGACAGACGGGGGGTTTGGCACAGCCAAGGGCACCCCTGTGCACCAGCTTCTTGCTGTGACAGTCCCCAGGGGATACCACTTTGCTCCTCATCATCATCCCACACTTCTCACCGGGTGTGAAGCATGTCCTGTGCCAGCTGAAGGTAGAGCAGAGCAGGCAGGGTGCAGTGCCAGTGCTGGAGCTGCAATGTGAATCCCATTCTGCAAACAGCAGCCTTATCTTCATACCTTCCTACCCAGAGAAATTTCAGGGCCAGCCACGCAAAGCATTGGCACCCACAAGAAAGGTGAAGGAGAGGTTGCTAATGGGATTTAGCCCCAACCATGTGGCTTAACCAATGGGGTTGAGCAATGTCCCAGTCTCATTGTCCTGGTGGGTTTGCATCCAGCCTGGCCCACAGCTCTGCCCTGTGCCCATCCCTGACAGCTATCAGATGCTGTCCCCTGCCTGCTGGGAAGCTGGGAGCAGATAGGGGTCCTGGCAGCCCAGCTCTGAGCCCTGAGTCCTGTGCTGAGGTTCCTTTACTCGCTTTGTGGCTGCTATAAAATCAGACTTGGACCTGGTACTTCTCTTACCTGAGCACAACCTCATGATTAACCACTTCCCTGCCAGCCCCACAAAACTGGAGCACCAGCAGCAATGTGGGGAACCCCCTGAGCACCACTCTCCCTGCTAATGTCTGGCACACACTCTTCAAACCCACGGCTGAGGGGAAATGTGGCTCATCCCTCTCTGTCCTGCTGCAGACTGACTTCATTGCCCGGTGGAAATGCCACGATTGGGAAACAGCTCTCCTCCTACTCCAAGCTCCACGTGTGGTTCCGTGTGGGACACTGCTGTGCTGCCCCTTCCCGCTCACAGTGACAGGGTCTCAAGGCCACATGCTCCAGGAGCTGGCACAGCCCCTCCATGCAAGAGGCATGCAGAATTCCCAGATCCTAGAAATTTGGGACTTCTCTTGCCTCTCCCACAGCCTTGTCCCTGAACAGTCTCTCCTGCTCTGGGTACGGCCCCGTGTCGGGGCACACCCCCCCCCATTTTGGGTAACGGAGGGCGTCTCCCTTCTTCCAAAAGGAATTCAGCACAGCCTGTCCCTGCTGGAGGGGGGACAGCACCGGCTGGCAGCACCACGCTGGGGGTGTCCAGGAAACGATTTTGCAACCTCTATTTACGTGAAGTCCAGTTGTGTGCCGTGATGTCACACTCCCATCCTTTCCAGCTCAGCCCAGTGCCTGCTGATCGCCCTCCCTCACTGCTGCCAGCCAAACGCTGCCAGGAAAGTCCACCTTGTGCCTCTGCAGACAGGCACGAGCCGTTCCCTGGCATGACCTCCCAGGCCACCGACCCGCTCCCGCTCCCTGGGCTCCACAGGGTCAGACCCCATCTCCAGTGCCAGCTCTGAGCCCAGGCGTGTACCCTTGCAACACCAACACCAAGAGCACTGGGTGCAGGCATGGGGACAGTTAAGCCCTGGCTCAGCCATTGCTTTCTGTGCTGGGTGCCAAGCTGGCTGCGGGTGTGAGCGGAGAGGTGGAAGCTGGTTGGCACGTAAACACCACGGAAAGGGGGAAAACCCACAGGCACTGGGAGTGCCAAGAAGCTGTGCTTCCCAGCAGTCCCTGGCTGCCCATGCCATGCTCCCCATGCTGCATCCCAATGCTGTACTCCTCTTAAGTGTTCAGCTTAGCACCCCAGCACTCTGGGGGCTGCCCCAGGACCATTCTGCTCCCTGTCAGGGTGCTCAGACCATCCCATCCCCAGGGATAGCCACATATATCCCATGGTGCCCCCAAGGGTGGGGGGGGCACAGCCACACACGGGGCTGGGAAGTGCCAAGTGGCATCACACGCCACGGCACGGTGTGAGCACGGCCCCGTGCTGAGCACGGCACAGAACGGCACGGCACGATGGTGAGCACGGCACCTCGGCACCGCCCCCCGTGAGCACGGCACGGCACGGCACTGCCCCTGGCTGTGCACGGCCCTACGGTGAACACGGCCCCACGGCACCGCCCCCGGGCTGAGCACGGCACGGCCCGCGGTGAGCACGGCCCCGCTGCAGCCGGCCCGGCCCCGCCGTGCGCAGCACCCAGCTCCGCCCCACACCTCCTCCTCATAAGTACCGGCCCGGGGGCAGTTGCTCTCTATCGCTACCGAGCAGAACTCTTCAGAGCTCTTCGAGTCGAGCTAAACCGAACCGAACCAAACCGAGCCATGGACCCTCAGGACTGCACATGCGCCGCAGGTAAGTGTCTCGTCTATGCCCGTCGCGGTTGTGCCCGTCCTGGCGGGTCCCGTCCGCTCCCGGCCATGCCCGTCGCGGTTGTGCCCGTCCTGGCGGGTCCCGTCCGCTCCCGGCCATGCCCGTCGCGGTTGTGCCTGGCGGGTCCGGTCCGGTGCAGTCCCAGCTGACAGTCCTCCTCCCGCCCCAGGTGACTCCTGCTCCTGTGCCGGATCCTNCTTACCTGAGCACAACCTCATGATTAACCACTTCCCTGCCAGCCCCACAAAACTGGAGCACCAGCAGCAATGTGGGGAACCCCCTGAGCACCACTCTCCCTGCTAATGTCTGGCACACACTCTTCAAACCCACGGCTGAGGGGAAATGTGGCTCATCCCTCTCTGTCCTGCTGCAGACTGACTTCATTGCCCGGTGGAAATGCCACGATTGGGAAACAGCTCTCCTCCTACTCCAAGCTCCACGTGTGGTTCCGTGTGGGACACTGCTGTGCTGCCCCTTCCCGCTCACAGTGACAGGGTCTCAAGGCCACATGCTCCAGGAGCTGGCACAGCCCCTCCATGCAAGAGGCATGCAGAATTCCCAGATCCTAGAAATTTGGGACTTCTCTTGCCTCTCCCACAGCCTTGTCCCTGAACAGTCTCTCCTGCTCTGGGTACGGCCCCGTGTCGGGGCACACCCCCCCCCATTTTGGGTAACGGAGGGCGTCTCCCTTCTTCCAAAAGGAATTCAGCACAGCCTGTCCCTGCTGGAGGGGGGACAGCACCGGCTGGCAGCACCACGCTGGGGGTGTCCAGGAAACGATTTTGCAACCTCTATTTACGTGAAGTCCAGTTGTGTGCCGTGATGTCACACTCCCATCCTTTCCAGCTCAGCCCAGTGCCTGCTGATCGCCCTCCCTCACTGCTGCCAGCCAAACGCTGCCAGGAAAGTCCACCTTGTGCCTCTGCAGACAGGCACGAGCCGTTCCCTGGCATGACCTCCCAGGCCACCGACCCGCTCCCGCTCCCTGGGCTCCACAGGGTCAGACCCCATCTCCAGTGCCAGCTCTGAGCCCAGGCGTGTACCCTTGCAACACCAACACCAAGAGCACTGGGTGCAGGCATGGGGACAGTTAAGCCCTGGCTCAGCCATTGCTTTCTGTGCTGGGTGCCAAGCTGGCTGCGGGTGTGAGCGGAGAGGTGGAAGCTGGTTGGCACGTAAACACCACGGAAAGGGGGAAAACCCACAGGCACTGGGAGTGCCAAGAAGCTGTGCTTCCCAGCAGTCCCTGGCTGCCCATGCCATGCTCCCCATGCTGCATCCCAATGCTGTACTCCTCTTAAGTGTTCAGCTTAGCACCCCAGCACTCTGGGGGCTGCCCCAGGACCATTCTGCTCCCTGTCAGGGTGCTCAGACCATCCCATCCCCAGGGATAGCCACATATATCCCATGGTGCCCCCAAGGGTGGGGGGGGCACAGCCACACACGGGGCTGGGAAGTGCCAAGTGGCATCACACGCCACGGCACGGTGTGAGCACGGCCCCGTGCTGAGCACGGCACAGAACGGCACGGCACGATGGTGAGCACGGCACCTCGGCACCGCCCCCCGTGAGCACGGCACGGCACGGCACTGCCCCTGGCTGTGCACGGCCCTACGGTGAACACGGCCCCACGGCACCGCCCCCGGGCTGAGCACGGCACGGCCCGCGGTGAGCACGGCCCCGCTGCAGCCGGCCCGGCCCCGCCGTGCGCAGCACCCAGCTCCGCCCCACACCTCCTCCTCATAAGTACCGGCCCGGGGGCAGTTGCTCTCTATCGCTACCGAGCAGAACTCTTCAGAGCTCTTCGAGTCGAGCTAAACCGAACCGAACCAAACCGAGCCATGGACCCTCAGGACTGCACATGCGCCGCAGGTAAGTGTCTCGTCTATGCCCGTCGCGGTTGTGCCCGTCCTGGCGGGTCCCGTCCGCTCCCGGCCATGCCCGTCGCGGTTGTGCCTGGCGGGTCCGGTCCGGTGCAGTCCCAGCTGACAGTCCTCCTCCCGCCCCAGGTGACTCCTGCTCCTGTGCCGGATCCTGCAAGTGCAAGAACTGTCGCTGCCAGAGCTGCCGCAAGAGTGAGTGGGGGGCTCAGCTCTGAGGGGTCCTGCTTATCCTGAGGGGAACCCGCTGTTGGACTCCCATGGGAACCTCCCTACCCCAGAGGGGAACCCCTCTTGCCCCTCCCCTGCCCTGCTGGACTCCCTATGGAGACCTCATTGCATCACCATGGGGGTGCCTCTGCCCCGTTGGGATCACAGCCCTGTCCATTTCGGGGAAGTGGAGGAGGCGATGTGCGGGTATTTCCCACTTCCCATAGAGTGCTCCTGCCCCATGGGAGATCCGTCTCTTCCCACCCCCTCTAACTCTTGTGTTTCCTCTCCAGGCTGCTGCTCCTGCTGCCCTGCCAGCTGCAGCAACTGTGCCAAGGGCTGCGTGTGCAAGGAGCCGGCTAGCAGCAAGTGCAGCTGCTGCCACTGAGCCGCTCACCTCTGCCTGTAAATAGCTGCCATGCTTTGGGACTGGGAGGGTGGGGGGCCCAAAAAAGCCTATTTTTTCATGTTTTGTATCTCCTGTACCAGTGGGGAGACTGGTTGGAAATAAAGGACTTTGGCTGGAGGTCTGAGTGCTGCTGTGAGACTGGGCTGGAGGATGAGCCATGTTGCCACTAGTGATGGGGACAGATGTGGGAGTAGTCACTTAGAGTGGGTGTGGGGTGGGTGTTGCTTGCAAACACCCCTGTGGCCTTCCCTGAGGGGGATCGGCACCTTTCTGGGGGAGAAAAGCAGCTTCCTGAGGATGGACCTCATCCCGCGTGTGGGGTGGCTCTGGGTGTTTGTAAGGTGCTGCTTCCCTGGTAATGATAGGGGTAATGTGCCATGGAATGTAGGGCAGGTGCTGGCAAGAGGGGCTCCAACCCCATCCTGTCTTTCTCCACCTTTGTGGCAGGTGTCTCTGTCCCACCCTGAGGCTACCTCTGGGCAAAAGAACTTGAGGGAACAAGGATGGAAGGGTGGCATAAGCTAGCAACTTGCCACCCTGAGCTGCTGCTGAACCCCAGTGGGGACGTGGCCATCTCAGAAGCAGTGACAAACCCCTCCTAAGAACTTGTGCTTTGCAAACCCCATCCCATTAGAGGTTCCAGGAGCAGATCCATCCCTGAAGGGAGGTTTCTCTTGCAGCCTGCCCAAACCAGACAACCTCCAGCTACAGTGTCTGGGTTCTCCTGCCCCAAGCATGTCCTGAGAGCGCTCTTCTCCAGTGCATTGTTGGGGACAACCTTCACTGAAGCTGCAGTGACCTCCAGCCCCGGCACTGCATACAGCCATAACCAGGGATAAGCCCTCTGTGGGTTAAATGCAGTTCTTGGTGGGTGGCTGCTGGCAGCATGAGGTGGCCATGAGACAGTGTGTGGGTGGTGTTTTGCTTCCGAAAGTCTCTGCCAAGTGAAAGTTGCTTTTTAGGCACAGGAGCCCCTGCCTCCGGCTGAGGTGGCTGCTTTTGCTTGCTCCTACAAGTCCCTTGGGCGTGCCTCACCAGAGGCAAGTTCCCAGCACTGCTGCCAGGTGTGGCTGCCCCACTGCCCTTGGTGGCACAGGATGAGTTTAAAAAACAACATGCTGAGGCAACCCCAAAATGGAGATGTTTGGGTGCCCATGCAGTGCCATCTTCCCAGCTGGGTGGCATAAGATCACCAAGGGGAGAGCATGGCAATACCAGTTCCCAGCACCCAGGGATGCTCCAGACGCCTAGGGGAGCTGCTCACCCTGTCCCAAAAGGTTTGCCTCATTTCTGTATGTGGCTCTGCAGTGGATACCCAGCTTGCTCAGCACCCAGTCTCACCAGTGAGCAAAGCATCTGCCAGCTCAGCACCCATTTGCCTTTTAAATGTGCTGCCCCATCACATGTGTGAGTCTTTTGTCTGAGCAGCCTCCCATCCCTCCCTGATGCAACAGGGTCTCAGTGTTGGAGATGAGGTTTAAGGGCCTGCCTTGCCCTAAATGCGTTTTAAACCAAATAATTCCTATGGGAAGACATTTTGCTGGGAAAGCAGCCTGGCTGGGGACTGATGTCCAGTGCTGGAGTCCAGTACAGCTGAGAGGCTGCAGGCTGTGTACCCCTATACTGCACCAGAAACAAAGCTGGGGTGCAGATGGGGTTTCCCCTCTCAGGAAGCACCCCAGGCATCAACAGCTCCCTGTTCCTGTGCCAGTGTGGTACGTGGGCATGCACCTCCATGCCCAGCCACTGCCAGTCTCCTCTGACTGCTTCTGGTCCTGGTCCTGATCCTGGCTGTGTGCTTGTCTGCAGTAGCCACAGAGCTGGGGACCCCAAGCCTCCCTATCCATTCCAGTCTCCCCAATAGAGTTTGGGGTGAGGAAAGCCAGAAGGCTGGTGGGGTGGGTGCAGGCATCCATGGGAAACCCTGTCTGGGGTGTGTCAAGTGCTTGGCTCTGTTCATAGCTGCTCTGTGAAGTAGTAGGGGTCCCCTTGGGAGTATTTTTGATGGAAAACCCTACTTTTTAATGGAGCAGGAGCTGCTCTCAGCCTGCATGTCGCTGTGGATAATGGGAGGATGATGGGAATAAAGATGAAGGAAGAGACTGCTGTGCTTTATTCAGTCCCCTGAAGAAAAGCACAGCTCCAGTTGTGGAGGTAGTTTGGGGTGACTGTGTGTCTCCCCTGCGCATCCTGAGGAGATGGTGCAGGGATGTCTTGGGTACACCTCCAGTTGGGCAGTGGGATGCAGCACCTTGAGGGCTGTGCTCAGCACCACTCCTGGCTGTTCGTGAATCCCAAGAGGCTGTTCTGTCCCCATGGCCTTGGGTGGTGCTGGCACATGCCTGTGCAGAAGGAACGGGCACCCTGTACAGCCTGCAGCTACACCGTGTGCAGAGGAGTTGCACCCTATGTGTGCAGCCTGCAGCTACACCGTGTGCAGAGGGGACATGCATCCTGCGTGTGCACCCTGTGCAGAGGAGCTATGCACTGTGTGCAGAGGGGACCAGCACCTGTGCGGAGTGGGCACGTGCTGGGTGCAGAGAGGACACCAGCTCTGTGCCAATGGGACAGGCACCGTGTGCAGAGCTGATAAACACCCAGTGCAGAGAGCACTGGTACACAGTGCAGAGGGAAAATGCATTCAGAGTGCAGAGGCACAGGCAGCCCTGTTCAGAGGGAACTGGCATGTGCACAGAGGGGACGGGTACCCTACTTTTTAATGGAAGAGGCCACGGGCACCCAGTGCAGAGGTGTCAAGCGCCTTGGCCACCCGGTACAGAGGGGCAATCTGCCGTGCGCAGAGGAGATGGGCACCTTGGGCACCCTGTGCGCTCGACGTTCAGGAAGACATGAACCCACTGCAGAAGGGACAGGCATTCTGTGTACCCTGTGCAGAGAGGAACAGAGGGGACGGGCGGTGCAGAGGGTACGGTACAGAGAGGGCAGCACCCATAGCGGATGGCACATGAACGCAGTGAGAAGGGGACAGCACCCAGGGCGAAGGGGACACGCTCCCAGTACGGAGGGGACAGACACCCTGTGCAGAAGGGACAGCTCTCCGTGCAGAGGGGACAGCTCTCCGTGCAGAGCGGACAGGCTCCCGGGGCCGAGGAGCCGCTGCCGCCAGCAGCCGCTTTCCAGGCGCCCCGAGCGCTTCCGTGCGGATTTGCTGCCACCTGCCTGCCCGACCCCAGCAGCTCCGCCACCCGCCTGGCTCCGCTGACCCTGCCTGTGCCTGGTCCCCTTCCTTTTGGTCAGCCTGTCCCCGGGTCCGGCCCAGGGGGGCACCAGACCTCGCCCCCGGGCAGCCAAGTTGGCCACAACTTAGAGACACCTCGGGAGGGTTTTGTGTGCCAGAAGTGATGCTCGTGAGTGGGAAAAGATGACGTGGAGGATGATGATTTATGAGGGCTTGAACTCCCCCCCACCCCCCTGTATTCCTGAGAAAATACATTTGGCTTTGAAAGGCTGTAGGAAATCTTGGTGCTGCATCCACTTCTGATGCTGGTATGGTGAAACGGAGAACAGCTCTTGTGAGGAGCAGCTGAGGGGACTGGAGTTGTCCAGTCTGGAGAAAAGGAGGATGAGGAGAGACCTTCCTTATTGAGACCAGGAACAAGTGACAGGACAAGAGCAAATGGCCTCAAGTTGCACCGGGGGAGGTTTAGGTTGGGCTTTAGAAGAAAATTCTTCACTGAAAGGGTTCTTAAACACTGGAACAGGCTCCCTAGGAAGGTGGTTGGATCTCCATCCCTGAATGTGGTTAAAAGATGCAGAGATGTGGTGCTGAGGGATATGGTTTAGCACCAGACTTGGTAGGGTTAGATAATTGTTGGACTTGATGATCTTAAAGGTCTTTTCCAATCAAAATGATTCAATGATTCTATGAAATACCTGCAGCCAGACCATGGTGCTGGGGGTTTCCTCAGCAGGAATTACCCTTCACCAGGGAAGATGTTTGGATAAGGGAGGAAATGGGCAAAAGGGAGAAAAAGAGTGTTAGAATAAGCCTTGAGGAAGACAAACAACATGATCACAGTTATGACGGAAGAACTTTGGGGGGTTGGTGATGTTTCAGAGCAGTGACAAGGTCCATCCAGCACTTCTTACGCCAGCAGGCTGTTGGATGTGCCCTATGCAATTACCAGTTCAGAGACATCACCCTGCAACATCTGCTCTTAGGCTTGTGTCCATGTCCTGCCCCATTGCTATTACCTGTGTGTGCCCATGAGGGGACTGGATAGAGCACATCTCAATACACCTCCAGGAGACCTTCCAGCGATGATGGTTACAAGGCTGTGGGAGTGTTTGCTGCTGAATTTGTGAGGGAAAAGCCTGGTGTATTCCTTACCTTCAATTGTACCTCTGCAGGACTCAGCTATTGGATGGGGTTTGCCAGCATGAGTTAGTGGTGGCTATGAAGGGAGAGGGAAAACTCCGTGCACTTAATTTGTTTCTCTATTTCTCTTTTTTTTTTTGTGGGAGCTGATTTGGATGCACAATCCCAAGCACACAGAGCGGAGAAGCCGCGGGCAGCCTCGAACCGGCAGCCCCTAGAGGAAAACGCCCCCGCACCAAATTGACTGTGTTCGCCGCCGCGCGTCTCAATGCAGCCGTTGTCGAGAGGGGGCGGGAGACAGCGTCTGTTGGACCAATAAAAATGTGAGATGTGAGCAAGCGCGGAGGCCCGACCAATGGGAACACGGGGAAAAGCGGAAGAGCGACCAATAGGGGGGCGCGGCGCGGGCACGGTAGCGCGGCGGCCGGAGCGGAGGGCAGGTGAGAGCGGCGTGCGGGCGTGTCATGGCTTCCTCTACCGCTGCCTCTTTCGGTGCGCGCCGCGGCTTCTCCCCTTCACTTCGCCGGGTCCTGTACCCTCGGCAGCTTCCCCCCAGGCTGGGATGCTCTCTTCTCTCTGGCTGAGCGTGCCCTGCGGCTGGGGGCTCCGGCAGGGCCTCCCCTGAGGGTGTTCCGCTAGAGAAGCGGCTGCCTGACCAGCCCCGGGTCGCGGCACGACTCGTGGAGTTCCCGGACGAGGTCCTTAGCCGCAGTGCAGGCCACAGCGGCCAGAGGCCTATAGTGATCATATATGGGCCTCCCCGTGGGCCTTTCTGGAGTTCTTCGGGGGTTTTGTGTGTATTATTGCCTGAAAACGGGTTCAAGCGGCAGGGCTGGTCGCCGATGTGCGAGCAGTAATTTCGTAGTCTGGGCTTGTCCGCACTGGTTGGCCGTGCAAAACCCAGCTGTAGAAGTGGGGCATAGCGTTTAACCAAGGGGCCATGCTGGTGATTCAGGAAGCAGAAGCTCGCTGTTTGAGTGGGAAGGTGTCAGGAGAGTGGGTCTGTGGATGATTTGGCATCTCCGTTTCAAGCTTGGTCCGTGGGGGTTTTTCCTCGCTGTGGTGGGGTCAGAGGTTGGCTCCTGACTGGGAGAAAAGCATTTGGTGCCAGGTATCTGCTGGTGAGAACTTGTGAAAGGAGCAGTGTTGTCTACACTGTCGCTTGTGCGACCTTATAGTTCCTAGGCGTTACTTCGGTAGCAGAATGATTTGGGTTGGAAGGGACCTTAAAGATCCTATAGCTCCAGTCCCCCTGCCGTGGGCAGGGGCAATATGTACCTGGCAGAAGAAGGTGCTTGAATGCAAAAGGGAAGCTGTATATGGTAGTTGAGACTTGTGGTTTTCAGGTCAGCAAGCCTGATGCAGGACAGAATAGCTTCCTTTAAACACCTAAGGGGACCCTTCAGGCTACCCTTGAATGAAAATGATGACCAGACCTTTCCTCTGCTCCAACTCTTGGATGCAGAACTCTTTTTGAACTGTAAGAATACTAATTTTTAGTCCTTCCTAGGCAAGGTTCACTCCAGTTCATGCAGAGAAAAGCCAGATCCTGTCTCCTTTACTGGTGCTCACTTATGTTGCCTTTAGAAAGGTTTCTTAGCCCTTGGGAAAACTTTTAGGGGCTTTAAAAAGCTGCTTGGAGAATGTTTGTGATTGTGTATCTAAGCCCACAGTGCTCCCATGGTGATAATGTCACAGGAAATTCATTGTGTGTCTTGATGAGGATCTGGGTTTTCATGTCAGGTCTTTCAAACACCAAACTTAAATCTAGATGCTCTATCCTGTCAGGGTGGGGTTTAATCAATTAATCAGCTTGGGCTTCTGGAAGTTTGTGCCCTGCAGGTGGCTCAAATAAGTGTTTGGGAAAGAGGGAGAGTTGTGTGAGTTATTTACAACCTGAGACCACTGTGAGGAACTTAGGTGGCAGAGAAAAGGCAGTGAGGGTGAATGTCTGATAGATTTGAAATGCCCATTTGTTTCCAGATTAAATAGTGAACAGGATAGAGAATAGTCACCTACCCTTTCTTGTCCTTTCTCAGTGTAAGAACAAATAACTGCCTTTAAAACTTCAATTAAACCATTTAAATCTGTTTTTATTTATGTAGGGTAAGAGCTCTTTGAGATCATAACCAGACTGGATTTTGGATCTCTGTCTGCAGGTGAGGTAAAGAACCCAACACACAGGTTAAAAACCTCTATGGAAGGCAGAGGAGGATTAATTGATGGGTGTTGCAGCAGAGGGAGCACCTGCTATAGCTTGGAGCTTTTAGGTGTTTGGTTTTAAGCTGCCTTACCCCAATTTAATGTGTTTTTAGTGTAGCCAGCATCTGAAGCTTTCCCTTTGCTAGGTTTGAGTAGCCATCTCTTGAGCTTTATGTACTAGAGGGTGATCTGCTGAGAATGTGCAGCAGATACTTGAAGGGGGCTTACAAGAAAGATGGGGAGGATGTTTTTACAGGGTGTGGAGCAATGGATTTAAACTGGAAGAGGGGAGGTTTAGACTGGAGATTAGGAAGAAATTCTTTTCAGTGAGGGTGGGAAGACACCAGAACAGGTTGCCTGGGGAGGTTGTAAATGCCCTTTGCCTGGATGTGTTCAAGGCAAGCTTAGATGAGGCCTTGAGCAACTTGGGCTGATGGAAGGTGTCCTTGCCTGTGGCAGGGGGATTGGAACTAGATTGCCTTTAAGGTCTCTTCCAACCCAAATCATTCTGTGATATTTGGCTTGTTCTTGGTCACTTCCACTTGTTCCACAGAACACTGAACAGAAGGCAGGAAGAAGCTTCTAGAGTTGACCTCAATGATGTGCCTCTTGTTGAGGGGTCAGTAGGGTCAACATTCCATTTCTGCTTTCCGTGTCCTGCTCTTAAAAAGACAGAGCATCTGCATCCTTAGGAGGCAACTTAGGTCAGTGTCTAACTAATAAATGTTGTTCTGTTTTCCTTTAAATACAAATAAGCATTTCACCATCTGCCCTTTGATTGCCAGTTTTGCATTTCCTAACCACTTTCCCTCTCTGTGACATGGGGATTATGTTGCTGATTTCCTCTCTGGATGTCTGCATACACCATGTGAGAGCTCAGGATGGTTACTGCTGCTCCTACAAAGTACCCCAGGCTTGCAGAACAGGCCTTTTGCTTACTCATGTTTGCTTAGTGGACAGAAGCTGCCACACTGCTGCAGCCAAAGCTTGGGCTCTTGAAAAAGCACTTCAGCCTCAGATCTTGGCTGCAGCAAGTCAGTCACCCACTTCCTGTTCTTGGTGTGCTCTTGTGTCTTCCTTCTGAAAGAAGCTGACCCCCCAACTGGGTTTCTTGGGCACTCTGAGGCTGGGGCTTCTGTGAGAGCACAGCTCTTGAGTTCTTCCTCTTTGTGTCCTGTTTTGAATTTCTTTGCAACGTGTGGAACTGTATCAGTCCCTATCAGCTGCTCTGAGCGTTGAGCTGAGGCTTTCTTCTTCCTTCTGAAGTCTTCCTCCTTTCTTTCATAGCACTGGAAAAAAATAAACTTTTTTGGGCTGTTTCTCAAAGTTAATTATTTAGATGACATGGAGCCTACAACAGACACTCTGTGTGCATTGGAGAGTTTCACCTCTGTGTCTTGCTGGAGTTAGTGCACTAAAATATTCATTGAGCAGTAAAATGGCTCCAGCCTTCTTTAGATTCTATTGCAGTGCTCTTGGGGAAGTTGTAGGGGGTTTTGGGTAATAAATCATAGACTTGCTTTGGTTTGAGAAGACCTCTAGGATCATCCAGTCCAACCATCCTCTAACTCTACTGAGTCTGGTGCTAAACCATGGCCCTCAGCACCACATCTCTGTATCTTCTAAATGCTTCCAGGCATGGTGACTCAACCATTTTCCTGGGGAGCCTGTTCCAGTGTTTGCAAACACTTTCAGTGAAGAAATTTCTTCTCATGTCCAACCTAAACCTCCCTTGGTGCAACTTGAGGCTGTTTCCTTTCCTTGCTAGGGAGGTAAGTCTGACAAAGTTCACTCCAACCTCCTTTCAGGGAGCTGCAGAGAGCAATGAGGTCTCCCCTCAGCCTCATTTTCTCAAGATTAAACAGGCCCAGCTTCCTCAGCTGCTCCTCACCTATTCTCCAGGCCCTCCACCAGCTTTGTTGCCCTTTTCTGGATCTTCTCCAGCACCTCAATGCCCTTCTTAGAGTGAGGGCATCATTTACAATCAATCTGAATAGACTTAAGAAACCCATCATCATCTTACAATTTCTTCTTGGCTTAAATCCAGTCACCTTGTACAATACACAAGGTTTATTTGTGGCTTTAAGTGTTGAGGCAACATCAAACTGGGGGGTTTAATGGAACAGCAGCCTAATGCAGCAGCTTCTATTGATAAGTCATCAAAGCTGTTTTACAGAAGAGCCTTTTCAGCCCTGGCCTTTAGCCCAAGGTTGATCTGGTTTCAGAGAAGTTAGTTGAATTTCTGCTGCATTTTCTTTCTCTTTAGCCTTAGCTGTTCCTTCCCTAGCAAGGCACAAGAATCTCCTGTGATTACTGTGGCAGCAGTTTCCATCTTGCACGGCAGAGCTCAGACTGCAGTCTCCTGAATGCAGCAAATTCTGTCAGGATGGAGACGAGGTTGTCTGTGCTGGTGCTCAGTCTGAACATCTGAATTCTGTTACTGGAAGCTGTTTAGTGTCAAGCTGTGATTTCCAGGGCTTGGTTGTAATCACAGGTGGCCTAACTTGCTCCAAAATAACTACTTTAGTCTGTATTTGCTGAGCTTAAGTCTCTCAGAGTTGTTGCGCTTGGCCTACATCAGCAAGTTTATGGGACAGACCTGGTGTGGTATTGATGTGGTGTCTAGGGCTAAAAAGTGCCAATATGGGAGCAGTTCTCAGGGCACTGAAACCCTAAGCATAGAGACCAGTGCCCTGCAGAACTCAGTGCTGTGTCACACTCTCAGCTTTTCACCTTGTTAGAGCAGGCAGACCAGACTGGATGAAATCAAGCCAAAGTCTGTGCTCTTCTTGTGGTCTCTGTCCCTGGAGGATCTGATCAGTTCTTAACTGGGAATGTGGCTATTCTGGTCAGTGCCTGCCAAGAGAGGCAGCTTTGCCAGGGATGCACCTGAGTTAAGTCAACCCAGGAGGGATGTTCTGTGCTGCATTGCAGGGCATGAAACTGCTGATTCCCAGCAGCAGCAGCCCTCCCTGTTCCCTCCATCTCAGTGACATGCTCATCTGTTCAAATAAATTCACTCTCTGCTATCTCACCTGATGAACAAGGCAGTGCAAACAGAATTGCTGCCTCCCCCAGTAGCTCCCAGCTCTCCAGCAGTAGGTGGGGAGTGCTTGTGAAAGGCTCCATTCCTGGCTGGCTGGCTGTGAGGGTTTGTCCTGGCACCCAGGCAGCAGGGATGGGTTTCTCTTACTCTAATTGCATATGGCTGAGTTGAATCATCATGCAGTGCTTTTAAATGGCTTGGCCAGACAGACAGAAGCCATGCTGGTGCCACTGGTAGTTGAGGATGATGGTGAGACTGAGAATGTGGCTGTTGCTTTTGGTGTGGTTGAGGGCTACTAAGAAATGCTTGCTTTGGGGCTGTAAAAATGCCTTGGTTGTGTGTTTGTTTTTTTGTTTTTTTTTTTTTTTTTGCTTGGTGGCTTCCCTTGAACCAGACAAATCTCCACTGATTTTATTTTGGAGTAAATAATAAAGAGTTGGAGTTAATGCTTGAGATGGAGTTGGTCTTATTTCATCTCAGGCACTTTGGGATAAGGGTGAAAAGGCTTTGTGCAAGTCTTGGTACCAGAGATTTCCCTTGTCTGCAGCACCAGTCAGCAAAAGTAGATCCCTGTCATCTTCCCATGTGGCTTTACAGAGCTGCCAGGTGCTTGTAGAACATGGCTGATTCAGCTGCAAATCCTGGATTTGGGGTGTGAAGGTGAGGGTTTGGCTTTCATAGTTCCCTAATTGCAATTACATGGGTGGTTTGTTGTGTGGTGTGTGTTGTTTTCCCCCCCACATCCATTCCTATCCATCCTGATGCTGGAAGTGCACCATGCACTAAAAGCCTGCTGTTTACAGGCCTTGCTTTATGCTGCATAGTGGAAGTGCTGTCTCACTTGGGCTGAGGAAACAGTTCTCACAAACACTGCTCAAATTTCCTGCCAGCTTCTAAGTTTGATATTTGGGAGCAGTTTATATCTTCTGGGTTGGAACAGCAGGCACATAATTCTTTTGACTTTGGGGCTTAATGACATGGATTGGAATCTGTGGTGATCAGAGGGCTGGAGCTGCTCTGCTGTGGGGACAGGCTGAGAGAGTTGGAGCTCTTCAGTGTGGAGAAGAGAAGGCTCAGAGGAGACCTTATTGTGGCATTCCAGTGTCTGAAGGGGGCTACAAGAAAGCTGGGGAGGGACTTTTTAGGGTGTGGGGCAGTGATGGGACTAGGGGTAGTGGATCCAAACTGGAGAAGGAGAGATTTAGATCAGACATTAGAAAGAAGTGCTTCAGTGCGAGGGTGGTGAGAGACTGGCACAGGTTGCCCAGGGAGGTGGTGGAAGCCTCATCCTGGATATTTTTAAGGCCAGGCTGGATGTGGCTCTGAGTAACCTGATCTAGTGTGAGGTGTCCCTGTCCATAGCAAGGGGGATTGGAGCTGGATGACCCTGGGGGTTTCTTCCAGCCCTGACAATTAAAAAGCACATTTTAATAGATGACTATTTATGGCTGTATGTGCATACATGTGCTTATAGAATCATTAAGGTTTAGAAAAGACCTCTAAAATCAAGTCCAACCTACCCAGCACCTCCATGACCACTGGACCATATCCCAAAGTGCCACATCTGCTTGTTTCTTGAACACCTCCTGGGATGGTGACTCCTCTGCCTCCCTGGGCAGACTGTGCCACTGCCTGACCACTCTTGCAGCAAAGAAATTCTTCCCAATAGCCAATATATATGCTTGGCTGTTTTGCTTTCTCTTTACCACTGTGTTTATCCATCTGTATTTCTTCATTTGTAACAGAAAAATATGGAATCATAGAAGAATTTGAGCTGAGAGGGACCCACAGGATCATACAGTCCTAACTCTAGTATCTAGCTAAATTAGCACCAAAATCTTCAAACACTTCACTGCTTTCACTCTGCTTTGGATCAAGGCAATAGATGAACTCTCATATGGCATCTGCATCCCACTTCTCACAGGTCCATAGATCTGCCTTAATGTAGCACTGCAAGGCAAAGCTCTCCGAGCCCTCTTTCACTGAAAGTGTTTCCTTTATGTTTGGTGCTTCAGGGGGGTCCTGTTGTGGAAGACCACCTTCTCTAGCTAGTCTGTCTTTGGCTCCATAGGTATCAAAATGCTCCAGGCTTGGGGCAGAGTGGGTGGAAAGCTGCCCAGCAGAAAAGCACCTGGAGGTGCTGGTTGACAGCAGCTGGAGATGAGCCAGCACTGTGCCCAGGTGGCCAAGAAGGCCACCAGCACCCTGGCTTGGGTCAGTAATAGTGTGATCAGCAGGAGAAGGGAAGTGATGGTGCCTCTGCACTGGGCACTTGTGAGGCTGCACTTGGAANGAAAAGGGTAACAAATCTGAGGAAGGGTCTGGAGAACAGGGCTGGGGAGGAGCAGCTGAGGGAACTGGGGGTGTTTAGTGTGGAGAAAAGGAGGCTGAGGGCAGACCTCATTGCTCTCTGCAGCTATCTGAAAGGAGGTTGCAGTGAGGCAGAATTGGTTTCTTCTCCTTAGTTTCAGGTGAAAGAATGGGATGAAACAGCCTGAAATTGTACTAGGAAAGGTTTAGGTTGGAAATTAGCCGAAATTTCTTAGCTGCAGAAATGGTCAGGGATTGGCACAGGCTGCCTAGGGAAGCGGTGAAGTCCCCATCCCTGGAGGTGTTAAAGAACAGTGTGGCCATGGCACTTGGGGCCAAGGTTTAATGGCCATGGTGGTCTTAGGTTGACAGTTGGACTTGATGATCTTGGAGGGAGCTTTTGCAACCCAAACAGTTCTATGATTCTATAAATCATTCATAGCTCAGCAAGAATTTTCTGTCTTTCTGCGAAGGCTTCTGCGCATCCTGAGCGAAACGTACGGCAGAGATGGATACTGATGACTTTGGAGAGCTGCTGCAGCAGGCAGAGCAGCTTGCAGCAGAGACAGAAGGCATCTCGGAGCTGCCTCACGTCGAACGCAACCTGCAGGAGATCCAGCAGGCTGGGGAGCGCCTGCGGTCCCGCACCCTGACCCGCACCTCCCAGGAGACCACTGATGTCAAGGCGTAAGTAGGGAGCACTGCGGGGCTGGATGGAGTCGTAGAATGTCACGGGCTGGAAGGGACCTCCAAAGATCATCTGGTCCAGCCCCCCTGCCAGAGCAGGATCACAGAGGGCAGAAGCTGTTTGTGGCTTTGGTTTCTATCCTGGGGGAGTCATAGAATCATAGAATGGTAAGGTTGGAAGGAGACCTCAAGGATCATCTAGTTCCAACCCCCTGCCATAGGCAGGGACACCTCCCACCAGCACAGGTCACTCAAGGCCTCCTCCAACCTGGCCTTGAACACCTCCAGGGAGGGAGCAGGAGTCCTGCCAGTAGGCTGCAGCCTGGAGAAACAAAATGACTGTAAATCTGAGGGGTTTTGGTTTTGGTGGTGGTTTTTTTTTTTTTTTTACCCCTTTTCTATGCTTACCAAAAGCACCCCTTGGTCATGGCAGGATTTCTCTCTGAGGAGCTGCTGTTCCTCTTCTCAGACACTACAGCCACAAAGTGCAGTGCCTTGCTCTGGCGGCTGCTGAAGGCGTTTACCAACATGCTATGGAATTTTTCTCTCTGGGAAGGACTTGGCAGCTGTGCAGCACTGCAGTGGAACAGCAGAGAAAAAAAAGAGCTCAGCAGGGCTGAGGTGGTGGCTAGCTGTAGACAGAGGGCTGTTGAGTGTCTGGGTTCTGTGCAGGTTTCAAAACCTAGCTGGGGGTTGTCTGTATGTGCTTGGCTGCCGACCTCAGTACTGGCAGTGAATTTGTGCTTAGAGTTCTCTCCATTCAATACCAGTTTCATACCTGTGCAATTTCTTCCATGCAGGTCTGTTCTTCTGGGCTCTAAAGGGCTTGATATATCTCATATTTCTCAGCGACTGGAGAGCCTAAGTGCAGCCACTACATTTGAGCCTCTTGAACCTGTGAAGGACACTGACATCCAGGTAGGAACATGCCCTGATGGGTGAATTGCAGTGCCTCTCTAACAGCCACTCCTGTCTTGTGGCCCAAAGCTCTGCAAAGGTCACTGTGGAAATAAATCTTGTTCTGTGCTCAGTTCACTAGCTGGAGGAGGTACAGAGGTGAGAGGCTGCTTTTGGTGATGAAAGAGGTTTGAGTTAGCCACCAGCAGTACCAGATCAGAAGCACTTTAAGTTCTGAACTCTTGCTGAAGTCAAGGGGAATTAGCTATGTCCTTGCTGCCTTTGTGGGCCTGTCTTTGTTGGCTTTGCAAGCCTAAATTACACAGAGATACCTCTCCCTCAGAGTTTTGAGCCCTTTTTTATGTCTGATTAGAAGAACCACTTGGCAATTTTGAGGTGGTAGACTAGAGGACATTTAATTCAACAAGCTCAAGAGGTGAGTACAGTTCACTCTTTATCTCATATCTCATAACCTTGTCCTGGTGCTAGACTGACTTTGCCACCTTCCAGATGCTTTACCAGTGTGATTTCATCTTGTACGTTGTCCTGTGTCTGAGAAATTCATGTGACCCATCTATTTTTGCTTTGTGCCAGCTGCCTGCCCTTGTAGAACATCTTCATGACAAAGATCTGTGGTGTTTGTCACTCTGGTTATGGGATTGGTGGTAGGGTTTGAAGGTAACAGTCTGAATGAGTAGGTAATCATTTGGAAGCTTAGGTGTTCTCTCCTCACTGGCAGGTGACTAAGTTAGGAGGGTTAAAAGAGTTGGAAACCCTTTTGTGGAAGTATCACAGAGTGTCAGGGGCTGGAAAGGACCTTGAAAGCTTATCCAAGTCCAACCTCCCCTGCCAGAGTAGGATCACGTGTACCAGATCACACAGGAACACATCCTGTGTGTTTTGAATATCTCCAGAGGGGAAGACTCCACAACACCCCTGAGCAAGCCTGTTGCAGTGTTCTGTCACCCTCACAGGGGAAAAAAATCCCCCTCATGTTTACATGAAACTTCCTGTGCCTCAAAGTACTGTGCCCTAAACTACTTAGCTTCAGGAAGGAAGGCTTGTGAAGTTGGCCCAGTATGTTTTAGGCTTGTGAGGTGGTCCCAGTGTGCTTTAAGCATTTGGTGCTGTGCTTTTTGGGTGGACAGGCCCTTAGTCTAGTCTCATTCCAGTGTTGGGAGCCCTGTGTTCTCTTGCCTTCAGGCAGGTTTACTCAATTCCCTATTGCCTAAAGCCTTTGCAGCCAGGTGTGTGCCCTTGGGGCCTGTGGCCAGGCTGATTAATGGTGCCAGGTCCGGCTGGAGAGCTGTAACTAATGGAGTCCCCCAGGGATAAGCACTGGGTCTGGTGCTGTTNNNCAATGGATGGAAGCTGCAGCACAGGAGGTTCCACCTCAGCACAAAGGGGAACTTCTTTACTGTAAGGGTCCCAGAGCACTGGCACAGGCTGCCCAGAGAGGTTGTGGAGTCTCCTTCTCTGGAGACTTTCAAGGCCTGTCTGGATGTGTTCCTGTGTGACCTGAGCTGGATTATCTGGTCCTGCTGTGGCAGGGGGGGTTGGACTGGCTGAGCTCTTTGGGTCCCTTCCCCTGACATCCTGTGACCCTGTGATCTTTCATGGCAGTGTGAGCAGCACTGCTCCATGCTGGGGCTGGGTAAGTGAATGTGAGAGCTGAGTATCCAGAGCACCCAATGTGCTTCTCAAAGGTGGGATTTCTTCTTGTGCCTTCATGCCTCCTTACCTTCTGGCAGTTCCTGACATGGTTGGCTCTCTTCTCTCATCCTCCCCAGATGTTCCCTTGTTTTTCAGTAAAAATCAATGTGCCCTGGAGACTTCATTCCATGATCATAAAGTGAGAGCTGTAAACCACTGCCATTCTTCACTTCCTGTCTTTCCTCATTTTATTCTCTTTGCTCCAATTTCTGATGTTGTTGTATTTCTAATTGGTGATGTTAAACTTGCTGCATGTCTTCCTTGACCCCATTCTGTCTAGAGTTATTTTCAAGGACTCTTCCTTTTTCTTTTTAGCTTTACTATTTCTGTTAATTCCACTTTGATTCCTGGTATTTTTTTTCCCCTTCCTTCTTTAAGAGCAATCTCATTGTAGATTCCCAAGCCCAGCAGCAGTGCAGCTCTTGATGATGTTTGTGACATGAGAAAAATGGATGGGACTGTGCAATATTTTAGCTCTTACTTCTTACCTAACCAAAGCATGGAGGCTTTCTTCTTAATTGAACCAGATTTCAAGAGTTTGCCATCTGATAGAAGGATTCTGGTGATCTTAGTATATTTTTCTCTTCAGTACAAGGTTGTTTGTGTGGTTTTTTTTTTTTTAATTGCCTATGTAAATATTTAAATGTTGTTTCCTTTTTTTAAAATAAATAGATTCTTAGGAAAAAAAAAGTTTCAGTTAAAACTTGTGGCAGTTGACACTCTGGACTAAGCTTGCTATAAGCCATTAATTGTAGAAGTAAAAAATAAACATTTTCCCTCCAACAGAAAAAAAAAGTGACAGATGAGATTTCTTTAATTGGAAGAGCTTGAAGGATTTGGAAGGAGATTTTCTATCTGAAACCAAGAGATTTTCAGCCANTTTTTTTTTTTTTAATTGCCTATGTAAATATTTAAATGTTGGGGTTTTTTCCTAAGAATCTATTTATTTATTTATCTTAAAAAAAGGAAATGTTTCAGTTAAAACTTGTGGCAGTTGACACTCTGGACTAAGCTTGCTATAAGGCATTAATTGTAGAAGTAAAAAATAAACATTTTCCCTCCAACAGAAAAAAAAAGAAGTGACAGATGAGATTTCTTTAATTGGAAGAGCTTGAAGGATTTGGAAGGAGATTTTCTATCTGAAACCAAGAGATTTTCAGCCATGCTTGGACAAANTCCAACAGCTTTCTGTCGTTCTTGGGATGCTTTATCTGAAGATGTGCTCCAAAAGCTGCTTTCTATATGACTTTTTCTCACACCTTTGCTGATTGTTGGGGTTTATTTTCATTCTTCCTAGCTAATTAGTTTCATAAGGCTTCTCCAGGCTGCTTGTATTCATTTCAGGCCAGATGCATCTCTCCCTTTGCAGCATGTAAAGCTCTCCCTCTGTAAGTTCCTCCCATGGCACCCTGGAAGGCAGTGTGATACAAGGAAAGGACCTGGCTTATTGTTTGACAGGACTTTACTATTCCTCTGCTGTTGCTCAGTGTTTGCACAGATATCCTGATAATACTTTAATTCTCTGCCTTGAATAGAGCTGTGCTGTTCTGCACCAAGCCTGTGGTCTCCACTTCCTTACAGTACCATTACTTTCTTTTTAACCAACAAAAGCTTATTTTCAAATACTTTAAAGCAGTTGGTTCACAGTTTCTCATGAGTGCTGTAGGCTCAGCTGGCCTTTCTCAGTCTTGTAAATGTGCTGAGCATCAGGAAAACACAAGCCTGTGCAGTTTGCAGTAAGTTGATTTAGCCTTAAATCCTGTCTGAAACTACCTTCTCATTTGTAGATTCTTTAACACTTCAATTATTCTTGGATGTCTGGTGTCCCTCAGAATCCCAACCTGGTGGGAGTTGAAAGGGACCTCTGGAGATCATCCAGACCAACCACCCTGTTAGAGCAGAGCATAGCAGCATGCCCAGGTGGGGTTGGAAGCTCTTCATAGAAGGAGACTCCACAACCTCTCTTGGCAGCCGCCTCCGGCACCCTCACACCAAACAAGTTTTTCCTCCTGGTCAGATGGAACCTCCTGGGTGGCAGTTATGTTCTTAGTTTTATCCATGTCAGCAAGCCTATGAGTGAAGTAGACATCACCATTGTTTCCTTCTCACAGCCTATAATAAACTTTCTCTATTAAAATATTCCAATTAGCTCAAACAAGCACACAGTTTGTGCCCATTGCCCCTTGTCCTGTCTCTGGGCACCACTGACAAGAGTCTGGCTGCATGCTCTTGCCCCCCACAGCTCCTTTAGCTCTTGCTGAGCATTACTCAGATCCCCTCTGGGGCTGCTCTTATCCAGGGACAACAGCCCCAGGGCTCTCAGCCTTTCCTCTTCCCAGAGTCCCTCAGGCTCCTCAACATCCCTATAGCCTTTACTGGACTCTCTCCAGTAGTTCCTTGCCTCTCATCTGGGAAGCCCAAAGCTGAACCCAGTACTCCAGATGTGGCCTTACCAGGGCAGAGTGGAGAAAGAACCTCCCTCAGGCTTCAGTTTGAGCAGGTCATATTACTCATTCACAAATACTTTCCAGCATCAGTTGATGAAAAGTCTGAAGCTTTTTTTCCAGGGAATCACCTGAAGCTGTCACTGTTGCACTCCCTCCTTGTAAAGCTGCGCTGGGACTCTGCACTGGGTTGCACCACCCTGCAGGAGGAGAGGTTCCTCAGGAGGTGAATGTGCCAGAGTCACAGACCTAATGCTTCACCTTTGCTGACTGCTGCAGTTATTTGAAGGTTACAAATAGGATTCAGTCTTGACTACATGAATTTAATGTTTCTGCTGACTTTGAGATTCTATCAAAGCTCTTGCAGCCTGAAAATACTCTTTTCTACTTCCTGCCATGTGCTCCTGCATCGCTGCTTTGCATTCAGTGATTTCTCTGCCTGCTTGAGCTTCTCCAGCTTTCCTGCCTGAAATATTTCCTCACTGTCTCAGTTTCTTCTTATTTTTGCAGTCTGTTGCAGCAGCCTGTTTGTGGGCAGCATGGAGAGAGAAATGCTGGAAGCCAGTCTCTCAAATGGTGGCAGTCAGCACTGCAGAAACAATGCTAGGAACTGGCCTGTTTCTTATATAGGCAGTGAAACACCAAGGGCATGAAGTTTTGTGGTTCTGATGTGTGAGACATCTAGAAAGTGCTCAGAGAATTTAGGAATTCACCTTAATAGAAGCCTCAGCTTGGGTTAACAAGCAAGAGGGACTTGCTGTACAGAACCCCTTTTTAAATGCCACTCCATAGTACTGACTGAAAAGTGCACCAAATTGCAGCTCAATTAATTATCTGAATTATTTATCAGTTGTAAAATGTAGATTGCTTGCACATAAAAGGGTTGTGAGTCCAGGAAATGTCTCCCACTAGAGCAGTAGGCTGGGAAGATTATAAGGGGGGGGGGGAAATCTAAGCTTGCCATTAAATGATAGGAATTTGTATTTTTCCTCTCTCTGTTCAAAGGCTGTGCTCTTAAATTGCCTGCAAGACAACAAACACTGTGCAGCAAATCCAGTTCAGAACCATTCCCATGCCAAGGAGTTGATACAGATCAAGATTTTCTTTGTCCAGAAGGCCTATGCTGTCAGAAGGCTTTCCAAGGGACACTGGAAAGACAAGACATGGACAGTGGCATTGAGGCACCCTCAGCAAGTTTACCAAGCTGTGTGGTGCAGCTGACAGGCTGGAGGGAATCATAGAATCATAGAATGGTAAGGTTGGAAGGGACCTCAAGGATCATCTAGTTCCAACCCCCTGCCATAGGCAGGGACACCTCCCACTAGTACAGGGATCCATCCAGAGGGACCTGGACAGGCTGCAAAGGTGTGTCCAAGCAAACCTCATGAGGTTCAACAAGGCCAAGTGCAAGGTCCTGCAGCTATGTTAGGGCAATCTCAGGCACTGATATAGGCTGGGGAGAGGGACTTGGGGGTGCTGGTGGATGAGAAGCTTAACAGGAGCCAGCAGTGTGCACTGGCAGCCCAGAGAGCCAAGCAGAGCCTGGGCTGCAGCAAGAGCAGTGTGGGCAGCAGGGCCAGGGAGGGGATTCTGTCCCTCTGCACTGCTCTGGTGAGACTTCATCTGGAGCATTGTGTCCAGTTCTGGAGCTCTGTGACAGGAAAGATCTGGAGGGGCTGGAAGGTGTCCAGAGAAGGGCCACGAGGGTGATCAGAGGGCTGCAGCTGCTCTGCTTTGGGGACAGACTGAGAGAGTTGGAGCTGTTCAGTCTGGAGAAGAGAAGGCTCTGAGGAGGCCTTATTGTGTCCTGCCAGTGTCTGAAGTGGGCTACAGGAAAGCTGTGAAGGGACTTTTTAGGGTGTGGGACAGTGATAGGACTGGAGGGAATGGATCCAAACTGGAGGTGGGGAGATTCAGATTAGGCATTAGAAAGAAGTTCTTCAGCATGAGGGTGGTAAGAGACTGACACAGATTGTCCAGGGAGGTGGTGGAAGCCTCATCCCTGGAGGCCTTCAAGGCCAGGCTGGATGTGGCTCTGGTGTGAGGTGTCCCTGCCCATGGCAGGGGACTTGGAGCTGGCTGATCCTTGAGGTCCCTTTGAGCCCTGACAGTTGTGATTCTATGATTTCTTGGTGGTGTTGATGCCATATTCAGCACATAATTCTTTGTGGGTTTTGAAAGCCCCAGGTAAGGGAAGGTCATGCAAGCTGGTGGAGTGTTTGTGTAAACATAGGTTCAGTGAGTGCTGTGGGTTGGAAGGGACCTTAAAAAAAAAATCATCTAGTTCCATTTTCTCTTCCCTGGGCAGGGATGTTAGATCAGGTTGCCCAGAGACGTGCCCAGCTTGGCCTTGGACAGTTCAGGGCTTGAGGCCTTCACAAGCTCTCTGTGCAACATGACACCAAGCTGTGTGGCACAGTC